>OVAX01002167.1:0-33021 GCA_900406405.1 Lepidium africanum | reverse complement strand
CTTATTGTGATAGAATTGCTTTCATCCACTGTTTTCATTGAATTTGCTTGAACTAGTTAGTACTATATGAAACCTTATATACTATTAGGATTTGATAACTTGACCTCAATCCCACCATCATCCATTGGTGAAGCACAAGACCATAGTTAAATCAAAAATCAAAGAAGGCTTTTAGGCAAACTAAAAATCAAATCAAAAGGACCAATATACATTGATCTGATTGCTTACTACAATGAGAAGCAGATATCAAAGGTTCAGCTTGAACATTAGGATCGCTGACCTCACAAGGAAGATGTGTCTTGCTTTGTTCGTGGCAGGAACATCATTTTTAGAATTAAGGAATCTAAAATTAATTGCACTTCCTTACTCTTATGTTGCACCTATCATTCCTTCTTGTTACTGTAATCATGAATTAAGGAATCTAAAATCTTGTGCATTCATAGAATATAATATGCCACGTTCACATCCATGTTAAGCAGCTGAAACCAAGACGAAAAATATATAATCATCAGATGAGTAATGGAGAAGAAAATGTTTGTAGTGCTGTGAGTACGCAGAACAAGACCATAGTCTAAAGACTAGAGATTTAAATACAAAAAAAAAGAAAGGAGTAAGAGAGAACACAATTTTTTAAGTGATTAAACTCATGATTATTTCACACAAAGAACTGCAATACAGAGAAGAACAAGTAACAAAACAAAAATATTAAGATGAAACTCAAGTATTTACCCAACGAAAAAGCACCATCTAAACAATCTGTAACTTTGATAAAACTTGCAACAGAAAATAAGAAGAAGAAGAAGAAAAAAACCTGAAACAAAACCAAACAAAGCTAAAATCTAAAGTAAAACGAGACAATAAGCAAAGCTCAAAACATTAATTAGATTGTTAGCTTCACCAAGGAATCAAGGGAGTCAACTTGATATAAATTAATTTTTGTATGGTGGATTCACTAGAGATACGTATCTCCATTAACTAACCTCAAAAGAGAAAGTTCCGATCTCACCTATTTGCTTTATCTGTGGTTTGACATTTGTGAGTCCATGAGTCAAAGCCCACATTTGTGAGTCCATGAGTCAAAGCTAGCTTGATTCAAAATATGTAAACATTAAACTTGACACATAGAAACTACAAGCTCTTATAAGAACATTCATCAAAGTTTTGTAAAGGAGAAACAAAAAAGAATTTTCTCACCCAGAAATTTCCAACAAGAAATCTGTAAAACAACAGAGCAAATAAAGTCAGATATGTAAAACATTTAAAAAAATCTGTAAACAAAGAGAAAATCAATAAAACTCTCAACTCAAATCAATACTACTCTCAAATCTTTAAGAAGATCAATTAAAAAAAAAAAAGGTTTAAGATCTTTTTTTTGGAGGGATCTTAAGTAACAAAACCAAAGCTTTAACCATAAAACACAACAAAAATCATGAGTTTAGCAAGATAAACCGTCAGATTTGGAAGNGAGTTTAGCAAGATAAACCGTCAGATTTGGAAGTGTTGGTGTTCCTCCTAGTGAGGAAACCTTGGGTTTGGTTATAAGAACCAAACTTGGGCCTTAATTGTGTTTGGGACACTAATGGGTTTGTGTTAGAGTGTACATATATTAAAGCACTCTAGGTTAAATGAAGCTGAAAGGGTGAGAGAACAAGCTAAGAAAAGGAGAGAAAAATGCTGGGTGAAAAGTCTGTTTCGTCGGTTCTGTTTCAAGGATATGTTTGAGCATTCAAACGTATTCTGATCTGGCTGAAATTTTGTGGGAAGCTTCATGACTCAGTTATTCAGATCCAACGGTGGAAGTTTGGTTTCAACGGTTAGTTTGTCAGATATTTGGGTTTTAGCGTGGTTGTTTGCTCTGTGGCGATTTTCAGATCTCTGCAGGTGTTGTCTTGGTACTTGGAAAATCCGACGGTGAGATCTTTTCTGATTGAGCTAAAATTTGGCAGAGGGTTTGTTGACTTGTTTATCTAGGTTTTTTACGGTGAAGATCTAATTTGGTTGCCGGAATCCTAGTAAACCTAGAGTCATTTGTGACTGCATATTTCTAGGCTCTTATATTGCTCTCTTGTTGAAGTTTATTGCACTAGAGATTGCTCTTTGTAGCCTTAGTCTCTGTATTTGTTTTGTGGAACAAGGTGGACATGGTTGTAACTCAATTACATTGGTGATAGTGGATTTTTGAGTGGGCTACGATCTCGTGGTTTTTCTTTCTTACATCAAGGAAGTTTTCCACGTTAAAATTGTTTGTCTCATTTACTTTCTATTTTGAGTGATTATTGCTATTATTGCCTGAATATATTCTCCTCACATGTTCACACAAGTGCGGAAAACTCTATTCCACTACGCCTTTGTATGCTTGTTTCCCAACAGGTGGATTGTTGGTAAAATCCAGAAGATTGTTGCTCAGATCTAAAAAATTATTTGTATGAGTCCTGAAAAGAGAGGACGAAAATGATGTCAACGATAAGAGAGAAGAAGAAAAGAAGAAGAGGTAAAGAAAAGAAGAAGAAGAAAAGAAGAATGATACCTAGAGTACACCGTCAGAGTCGCATGCGGTAGGAGAAGATGGTGGCTAAAGAGTAGTGGGCAAAAATCTGCAAAAAATGGAAAATAGTGAGAAGAAGATACCCGAAGAAGATGGAGAATATAAGTGAAGATGGAGAATTGAGGAGAGATTCACCAAAGAAGAGGTTGATGGCCGCCACCACCTGAGATGAAAGTGGGACCATTGTCGTGAAAGGAGAAGAGAGGAGAGGAGAGTCACGATGGAGAGGAGAAAAACTGGCTAGGTTTTTTATTTAATTTTGTCTTCTTATAGTAAAAATGGACATTTATAGTAAGGTTAAAAAATTTTAAACCAATTTGGTTAAGATAAAATCAATTAGCACATGATTTTCGTTTAATTATGGTTAAGATCAAATCCTTTAATAAAGATATTAATCCATTGGTTTTGGTGAAATTAACACAATTTTGATATACTTAACATGGTAAAAATTATAATTAATTTCTAATTGGATCAAGTTCCTCATCATGGACAAACCAACTATCTACAATATTATCATGGGAACTCCCTGGATCCACGCTATGAAGGCCGTCGTCTCGACTTACCACCAATGCGTGAAATTCCCAACTGATCAAGGAATCTTTACTCTCCGCGGGAACCAATGAATGGCTAGAACGTGTTTTATCACCGAGCAGAAACTTAGAAAATCAGCTGAGCGGTCATGCATGATAGCCAACAAAGTAACCACGGGCACTCTCCCACATAATATTTTACAAGATAGCCCAAAAAGAGAAATGAAGGAGCTATCTGCCTGGACGCGGACAAGCCAGACCACTGCATTAAAGTCAGCCAGGAATTATACACAGCCCTATGAGACGAGCTCATTGCCTTCCTAAAATAAAATCTTTCAACATTTGCGTGGTGCACATGGGACATGCCTGGGATAGACCCAAAATTTATCAGTCACGAGCTCAATATTACCCCAACATACAAACCGGTCAAGCAAAAGCGGTGAAAGCTCGGACCCGAGCGCGCTTATGCAGTAAACGACAAGGTTGATCATCTGACCGAGGCCGGGTTCATAACTGAAGTCAAGTACCCAGAATGGCTGGTCAACCTTGTCGTCGTCAAGAAGAAGAATGGTAACTGGCGGTTTTGCGCGGATTTCACCGATCTCAATAAAACCTGCCCGAAAGACAGCTTTCCACTCCCACACATTGATCGGCTCGCCGAATAAACCGCATGAAATGAGTTAATGTCTTTCATGGACGCATTCTCTAGATATAATTAGATAAAAATGAACGCGGCCGACCAGGAAAAACTGCTTTCATTACTGACCGCAGCACTTACTATTACAAAGTCATGCCGTTCGGACTTAAAAACGTCGGAGCGACCTACCAAAGACTTGTCAATAAAATGTTCGTGGGGCAACTTGGACAAACAATGGAATTTTATATAGATGACTGTCAAATCCTTGAAAGCGGAATCTCACGTCGCCGACCTCAAAAAATCTTTTGACGTGCTCAACACTTACCAAATGAAACTCAATCCATGCAAGTGCACTTTCGGTGTGACATTCAGGGAGTTCCTCGGTTATATCGTGACTCAACGAGGAATAGAAGCCCACATGAAGCAAATAACTATGGTACTTGACATGCCATCCCCAAAAAACATGTGAGAAGTTCAACGGCTAACGGGACGGATCACCACCCTCAATCGCTTTGTCTCACGCTCAACTGAAAGATGCCTACCATTCTACCAACTTGTAAGAGGGAACATGCATTTTATTTGGGACAAGGAATATGAAGAGGCCTTCCAACAACTCAAAACATACCTGGCCACGGCTCATGTTTTTTCTAAGCCAGAAGCTGGGGAGATTCTATACCTCTACGTCGCGGTCACCGTCACCGCGGTCAGCGGAGTACTCATCAAAGAAGATCGTTCTAAGCAGAGACCGGTTTTTTACGTCAGCAAGGTTTGTATAACGCGAAGACACGATACTCAGCGACCAAGAAATTGGCATTGGCAGTTGTAACCGCGGCGCACAAGTTACGCCCATATTTCCAGTCCCTCGCCATCGTCGTCCTGACAAACCATCCACTGCGAACAATATCCACAGCCCCACTCAATCAGGACGGCTAACTAAATGGGCTATCTAACTGAGCGAGTACGATATCGAGTATAAGGGACGTACCAACGCCAAATTTGAGGTCCTAGCAGATTTTATCATCGAAGTCCCCGACACCACAAAATGACCTTCCACCAGAGCAAACAAACATATGAACTTTGTATGCCGACGGTTCAGCATCTCACCACGGCTTGGAGGTCGGAGTCTGGCTTGAAGCTCCGAAAGGGAAGATACTGGAACAGTCCTTCTAGTTCGCCTTCCCAGCGTCTAACAACGAGGCCGAATACGAGGCTCTTCTCACCGGGCTACATCTCGCAAAACTACTTGGCACACAACATATCCTTGCCTTAGTGGATTCGTAGCTCATCGTCAACCAACACAATGGAGAGTATGTGGCCAAATGTGAGCGTATGGCCGCATACCTGAAAGTGGTCCACGAGCTAGCCAAAGAATTCTCCACATTTGAGCTCGTCAAAATTCCATGCAGAGATAATACTTCGGCCGATGCACTAGCAGCCTTAGCTTCCACGTAAGACCCGACACAGCACCGAGTCATACCCATCGAATGCATCGAGTACCCAAGTATCAAGCTGACAAAGGGGTAATGCCTCGTCATTGATGAAGCCGAAGAAGAAGAATTTAAGGACTTGCTGAATAATGAAAACGCGAACGACAAAGATTGGAAGAGAGAAATCAAAGCCTATTTCGCGGATGGTGAAGTACCCCCGGATAGATGGGACTCACAAAGACTCAAAGCAAAGAGCGCCTCTTATATGGAAATAGGAGGCAACTTATACAAACGAACGATAAACAAAGTCTTACTCAGTTGCATCAACGTCAAAGAAACCCAGCCCGTCATGGCTGAGATCCATGAGGGCACCTGCGGGAACCATTCCAGAAGACAAACACTTGTCCAAAAAGTTCAAAGCCTGGGATACCATTGGCCAATAATGAAAGCCGACTGCGAAAAATACGCCAAATGCGAAAAATGCTAAAGATACGCACCGCTCATACACACACCAGCTGAGGAACTCACCTTGTCAGCGATGCCTGATAACATGATTTTCACCTAGTTTTCAAATCCTATTACACTAAGATGTCGATGTAGCATAATAGGTGTCAATCCAAGTGGGAGTGTAACTAGCGATCAGAATATGATAGACTACTCTAATTCAAGCCAAATCGAATCAATGGTTTGTTCTCTATCAATCTAAATGATGAAACAACGGGAAACAGAAATAAAAATAAGCAAAAGATGAACTTAATTGAGAAATTTAAAAGTAACGGAACAGTGAAAACAAAGTGCAGTGATAATACAAATCAAGTGCAGCGAAAACAACTAAGCAATGGATGAGAAAAAGGGTTTCTTAAGGGGCGGAGATCATGGACCAGCGTCTCACTTAAAGTCACTACATCGCTTAACAAAACTCAAACAGAGATTATCTCTAGGCAATTACCTGGTAA
Source organism: Lepidium africanum (assembly GCA_900406405.1). Classification (NCBI taxonomy): domain Eukaryota; kingdom Viridiplantae; phylum Streptophyta; class Magnoliopsida; order Brassicales; family Brassicaceae; genus Lepidium; species Lepidium africanum. The sequence goes on along the minus strand of OVAX01002167.1, from coordinate 26,926 downwards.
CTATTATATTCACTCTTGTGGCAAATAATCTCAGTGAAGCTATCAACTGACCTTATCATCATAAGCGTTTAACAACCTAGCTGGCGTGAAATAACAACTAAATCGAGCCTAATAAACACCTTAGACATTTAATCTCTTAAGCTAAGGATGTAAATTTCTGTGACGGTTGGATCAGACAATTCAACACACCTTTCGGGAGTCAAAAGTCCAAAATCAAGTTTTAGTTGATCAAAAAGAAACAAGCATTAACAACACCGAAATAAAAGAGATCTATACTATTCTACTCTTAAGTGACTTTTGAAAACTTTAAGATCCATGCTGGTCTAGTTCATTCCCTTTGGAACCCTAAGTTACTACTCAAAAACCATGGGTGAAACAATTAAAACAACAATCAAAGTGGATGACATGGTCATGAAATTCAGAAAGTAAACTTAGAATTAAAGAAAATTGAAACTGAATTAAAACTTAGATAAAACAAAAGTGAAATCTTGTTTTGGAATTACAATAACAAAAAAGCTCTAAAAGGTTTCTGGAGCAGCGGTAAAACTTAGATACCCCATCTTCGTAACACAGAGGAGGTATTTATACTAATCCCCTGTTAACCATAAAAATTAAAAACGAAAAACTAAGAAAGATAGGTGACTCGACTTCGTGGGTTGAGTCGAGTCATTGGGCTGTCAAAGGTAGAGTTGACAAGGCCCATCAGGTGGCATGACAATATCTGGTCCATTATGCAAATCTGAGTCCCGTTAATCTTCAGCCCGAGTCCCGCCAGCATGTAATCCATGATGTTGTGCTGTGCCATCCGAGTCGCCATGGGTTTGTCATCCAAGTCACCTTCAGTGGTCGCTGGTCCTTTTCACTTCTAGTCCAAACTTACCTGAAAACAACTTCGAATGCAATGCGTGTGCTATGCAAATGCAACCTATGCGAACATACTATGTATGACTCGAATGCTATGCAAATGCAATAGACATGTATGGAAAATGAATTAAAAATGATACCTAATACATGCTAAATTGTGTGTATATCAATGTATTACTCATTCATGCGTTGGGCCATGGACAGAGTCGGTCCCCTCCCCGCGTCAAGACAAAAGCGCTTTCTCCTCGTCATGACAGATTATTTCACCAAATGGGTCGAGGCAGATTCTTTCGCCAAGATTCAAGACACCGATGTACAAAGATTTGTCTAAAAGAATATCGTTTTTCGTCACGAATTACCTTACGAAATCGTCACAGGCAATGGCTCGCAGTTCACCTCGTCCAAATTTAAAGGATTTTGTGCACGCTAGAAAATCCGCCTTAGGAAGAGCACCCCGCGGAATCCACGCGGAAATGGGCAGGCCGAAGCCACAAACAAGATAATAATCGAAGGCATTAAAAAGCACCTCGACAAAAAGAAGAGACGATGGTCTGACGAACTCGACGACGTCTTATGGTCGCACCGCACAACATCCAGAAGGTCAATTGGCCGAACACCTTTCTCTTTGTCGCATGACATTGAAGCAATGGTTTCAGCAGAGGTGAACGTGGAAAGTATCCTCCGACAGGTGTTTACGCTTAACGAAAAGCTTAACCAAGAAAATTTATGACAGCCTCGACGACCTCAAAGAAATTCGTGACACAGCACGCCTACAGTTCAACAACACCAGCAACAAGTGTCCAAGTACTATAACAGGAAGGCCAAACACCGAAGGTTCACAGAAGGCGACCTCATCATGTGCCCAGTGTTTGAGAACATAGTTGAACCAAACACTAGTAAACTTGGTGCCACCTGGGAAGGCCTGTATAGCATCTCCAAAATTGTAAAGCCCGGAGTCTACAAACTTATGACGATGACCGGGATATGGTGCCGAGAAGCTGGAACGCGAGATTTGGGTATTACTAGTTGCAGATTATTACTAACAAATATAATCAATTCAATGAGAATGGTTTTAGTCTTATATTTTTGATTGGAAATATTTAGGAAATTATTTATTGTAAACACAAATTTTTTTTTTTACTATTTATAAACAACAATTATTACTAAAAAAATATAGATCATTTGAGGGATTCTATTTTTTAATGATAAATACATAATATAACAGAAAAAATAAAATGTAATAAACACACATATTAGCATATAATTAATAATTGTCGATCTTTAGTAACATATTCTGTCAGTTGTATATTAAATATCTTATACCTTTTGGATACTTATATTTCAATATAATAGAAATTTAATAACCATGTATTTTAAAATTAAAAATTAACTTAAAAATAATATTTAATAATATAGATTCGTAGAAACAAATATCAGTACTTATTTATTGAAAACACAAATTAGAAATTTTGTTTACCATTTATAAGCGATTATTAGTAATTACTATGAATAATTACAGGAACTAGAAAGATATAAAACGTTTGAGAATTTGAGCATAATATATCAGAGAAAAATAAAATATAATAAACACACGTATTAGCATAATATAAATATTTTGTTTAATTTAAAAACAATTATTAATTAATACACTTACCATATTTTTTATATTCTCATGATATCATTAATTGTAAATCATTACACATATATACTTTTATTTGGGTATTTAATACTTTTTACCTTTTATAACATCTTTATATTTCAATAATATCGGAATTTAATAATCATGTAATTTTTAAAATCTATATTGAAATGTAGAAAATTATTTTACCATATTTACTTAAATAGAATTTAATAGTATGGACTAATATAGAAAAATTTCAGTATATATTTATTATAAACAAAAATTAGAGATTTCGTCTACCATTTATAAATAGTTATTAGTTATTATCAATAATTATAATAACTAAAAATATATATATATATATATATATATATTATTTGTTTGATTATTCATTTGTGTGATAAATACATAATATATAAGAGCAAATAAAATAAAATAGAACAAAGTTTTATGTATTTAGTTCTTTTTGTTCAATACAATTTATTATACCAATTATTTTTGGTTTCTATATTAATTCTTAAAACTTACTCGTGCGGACCAAAGAAGAGACAAATCAATTGTTTTGAACAGTGTAAATTTTTCTTTTCTTTTTTGTTAATTAATGTGTGTGTCTTTTTAGACATATCTTAATTTTCTAATTATGTATATATTCATAAAAGATAATGCAGTAAAAATAAGATTTTTTTATTAATTTTGTTTCCTTTTTATCTTTATCATATTTTATATTTATTTCTTAATTCTGAAATAATTTGATACTTAGGTTTCCATGAAAAAAAAAGAATATAAGAAGAACAAGTAATATATCTATACAGAAAATGATAATTGGTTTTATAGACAAAACTTTAATACAAAAATCGTAATGCATCAACACATAAATGAACACAGGTCAAAATATATATTTTATATATAGCACGGTTCAAAAAAAATTGATAAAGGGTGATATGAACACGAGTTTAAAACTTAAATAAACAAAATTCAAAAAACTTATATACAAAAATTGTAATACATCAAAATATAAATAAACATAGGTCAAAAATATATATTTTATACATAATACGGGTCAAACAATTGGTTTCATACACAACACAAGTCATTATTTATTATATAGTAAACTATAAATTAATTTTTTGTATATGAGTTATACATAAAATTATAATAAATTTCATATGCAAATCAAATCATAAGATAAATAAAAGACAAAAAAAATCACATACATATATTAGGAACAAATTTAAAATAATTACAATTGTATATTTTTAATAAAAAATATTCGGTGCACCGCATGGGTAATCATCTAGTACTAAATAATAAAAGGCAAGAGTCGATTTCTTCTCAGTTTGGTGGTTAGGATGATCCAGTTAATGATTATGGTATCTAGGGTTTGATTTCTCCCATGTACCAATTTGGTAGATTAAATACGAATTTTAAGGCAAGTGGTCTTTAGCCTAGTGGCAGGTTGTAAGTCCACTAAAGGCAGGCGTACTTGCACATCTTGGGATCAAGTCTCACCACCTACATTATGTAGGAACTTGGCTAACACTACAAGAAAACATGGTGAAATAATACGGGAAATTTCCCGGCGGAAACAAAACCGACAAAAAACCAAAAAAATACTCTTACGGTTGGTTTTTTTCGGTAATAAATAGGTTTTTAATTTTTTTAATTGAATAACAAATCCTGTAAGTTTTCGTTAGGAGTGGGCCCGACGGAAAATTTTTTATTATTAAAAAAATTAATATAATAACAATTCCCGTCGGAGTGAGACCGAAGAAAACCGACGGGAAATATTATTATATAAATTTTTTTTCAAGTTGTTATTATTTAAAATCAAGTTTTTAGTTTTTTCAAAAAATATTTCCCGTCTGTTTTCATACTAGTATATGTTGATCAGGAGTAGGTCGGGATTTATCTTGACCAACCCTGATTCCAGTCTATTTCTAGTACTGTCAATGTCAGTATATCTAGAGATATTATTCATCTTAATTCCAGCTAGAGATCTCTCTTCTACATTCCGACAAGCATTCTATAGTAGAAGATTGTTTAGTCACAAACTTTATTGAAACTAAATATATCGAAAAAAAAGTTTAGTGACAGACTTCTGCATACCCTTTTGAACTATTTCATAAAAAACTCTCCTTTTGATACATCTTTATTATATCAAAAAAAAATTTAAAACAAAATTTTTTTATAAAAATAAGAGTAATCCTGTCGGTTTTCATCAGGATAAGGCCCAACCTAAACCGACAGGAAATAATATTTTAAATTTTTAATATTTCTACCTGAAAAATTAGAACCATCGGTTTTCGTCGGTCTTATTCCTGACGAAATACCGAAAGAAAATAATATTTTAGATTTTTAGTAAGTTTTTACCCGGAAAATTAGCACCGTTGGTTATTGTCGGTCTTATTCCTGACTAAAACTGATGGGAAACACTATTAAAAAAATTTATTCTTTAAAAACGGAAAATTAGTCTAGTCGGTTTTTGTCAGTGCTTTTTCTGACAAAAACCGACGGGATATTATATTATATATATATATATATATATATTAACAATATAACTGACAAGAACCTATGGAGTCCAACGAAAGTGGTTACAATACGTTTTGCATGAGAGTTTTCACTGTTATAACCGATTATTAGGTAGCCGTAGGTTGTCGTCGGATTCCGTCGGGTTATTTCCTTTGTAAAGCAAAATGAGTTTCATTTCTCTCATTCACACTCTTCCTTATCTCTCTCGAAATATACAGTGTCAAACTTGAATTTTGGAGCTTGGATGGATGGACTACATCTCGATGAAGCCACTCGGACATTAACCAAAGAGTATGCCGCTGGGTTGAAAATTTTCATGGACTTTGCAGCATATCAGAGTCTACCGCTCCAAACAGGTAAGATGTATTATCCGTGTATAAAATACCAGAATATGAAATACATTCATGTTAAAACTGTTTCAAGTCATCTATACCGGAGTGGTTTGTTTTCTAGTTACAAAATCTGGTATTCACATGGAGAAGATGATTTGAATATTAACTTTGGTAGTTATAGCGGATCTGGTAATACTGGTATAAGAAAGGATTAGGAAATTGAATAGATGAAGAAGTGGTAATAGCGGAGAAGGTAGTTTAGGTGTGGAAACAACAGTCCCGGTGGAAAACATTGATGGTACTTTTCAAATGGTCAACGATGCATTTAGGTAGGAAGTTATGGTATTTACTGAGGCTAGGAACAGGGGTGAAGAACCAAATCATGATGCGCATAATTTTTTTAGTATGTTAAATGCAGCGAAGAAGCCATTGTGGAGAGGTTGTAGTGATGATGTGTCACCATTGTCGACCGCAGCTGAAATGATGAATATCAAAACAGACTACAATTTACCGGAGAGTTGTGTGGACACATTAACTGGTCATTTCAGGAAATGTCTTCCTCGTGAAAAGACATATGCGTCATCGTACAACGAAATCCAGAAATTGGTTTCGGGGCTTGGATTACCGTATGAGATGATAGATGTTTGTGTAGACAATTGCATGATCTTCTGGAGACAGGATTCGGACGAGACCCGTTGTCGTTTTTTTTGTAAACCACGATTCTAGGACACTAGTGGGAGGACTCGGGTCCCGTACAAGAGGATGTGGTATTTGCCTTTAGCAGACATGTTGAAAACGTTATACCAATCAGAGCGCACAGCGGGCCAAATGAGATGGCATGCGGAACATAATTAAGCTGGTGAGATAACGCACCTTTCAGACGCAAAGGCATGGAAACATTTCCAATCAGTATATCTCGACTTTGCCCAAGAACCAAGGAATATATATATATATAGTGCCTCCACTAATTGAATTAATCCGTTTAGGAAACAAGGGAGACCGTACTCCGTTTGGCAGGTGATTGTAACACCCTATAATCTGCCACCAGCGCTTTGTATGAAGCCAGAGTTCTTATTTTTGACAGTCCTTGTACCGGGCCAGAGCATCCAAAGGGATTGCTAGATGTATTTCTGCAGCCGCTTATTTACGAATTGAATCAACTCTAGGATAGTGGTACCCCTATATTTGACGTCTCAACATCTTAGAATTTCCTTATGGGAGTTGTGTTGATGTGGACTATTAGTGATTTCATACGATGACTTTCATCGATCACGTCCGGGATCATCACATGCTGGAGCATCACGGGGGCTCGATTCTGATGATACGTCTAGTCCGCATCGGAGTCCACCTTATGTGCCAAGGACACAGCCACAACCAAAGCGAGATCTACCTATGCATGTGACGCTTGAAGAGATACTGAGGGGTCAGAATCGAGGTCATCTGCGGGTTCTCGATCCTACTCAGATGACCGACAGATCAACATGGTAATTACTAAACTTACTTGTTATTTAAATTTATTTCCTCGAGAAGAAGATAGTTAAATTAGTGAAGACTTTGATATAGACGCAGCTCCAGGTTGCATATCCGACATTCAGCAAGTTTCCTTTGGACTTAAAGGAGACGTGGTTCAAATCTTTCGTGGTAACCAACTATTTTTTACGATCACTTTACATTTTTAATTACTAAATATTTTACTAATTTATTACAAATGACTGCAACATTATAACTGGGCCATCGAACACAATCCTCGAGTTCATGAGAAGTTCGAGGAGTAGTGCAGTTCTTCCTACAACAACCACGTCTATCAGTCGAAGCTCTCGTGGGAGAAAGATCATGAGGCGGTACACTATGGTTTCCCCGCGGCGATATACCCGAGGTTTAGGGAGTATTGGAGTCTTCCGAAGATGATATACTCGATGGATTTCTTGTCGGATAACTGTCATCGGTTTCCATTGTGTTTGGACCGACGAAACCCGACAAGACCTTTATTTCTGACCAAACTTTAGTGACAAAAGGTTTTCGTCGGTTTTTCTTGGAAAAGCCCAATTTCCGACGGTATCCAACTGGTTTTGTCGTAGGATTTAGCCATGTTTTCTTGTAGTGTAATGGGTCTGCCAGTTGTGGCTTAATGTTGACAAAAAAAAGGTATAAGGGTTGGGTTAAACTATGGATTAGGTTTTGTCGATCCAATTATTAACAAAAAATAAAATAATAAAAGCCAAGAAAACAATCAAATAACCAATAAGAAAACTAAGTTAGCAAATCAATAGTTAAGGAAATATAAAATGATAGAACAAACAAATAACGTCTTTGTCTTTTAATCTGAGATCTTCTCAATCTTGATCTCAATCATGATTATCATATTTAATTTGAAGTGGTATATATGGTTAGTTAATCGGCAACACTAATCTCTGTTTATAAATAGTAAACAAAATATTAATTTTGTGTTTATATATATTTTATTGACATATTGCTTACTAATCTTAATATTGTTTGAGGAAAAATGGTAAGTTAATTACATTTCACTAATAATTTAAATCATAAATTTATTATAGAATACCAGTTTACTGATGATATAAAAGGTAAAATGTATTTAATATCCAAATAAAAAAAAATAAGTTATTGGTAATTATTTGTAACATGGCAATATATTAAACATGGTGAGTGTTTTAAGTAATTTTCACTAATAATTAATATGACCAATTGTTAATGACCCCAATTATATTTTTATTTAGTCCTCTAATTATTAAATTAATTATGAAATAGTAATAATATGTAAGATGGTAAAATATTGGTATGAAAGAAAGAAATATGAGAAATAATATACCAAACATCATTATTAGAATAAGATAAAGTGTAAAATAAATGTATATAATTTTATTATATTTCCGGAAACAAATTATAGTCAAACAACATATAAAATATGTAACAAAAGAATATAAAAATATTTTAAACAATTATTAGGATAAGACTTTGCCTAAATACCATGGTAAAAGATTATAAGAAGTGAATGATAATTGTAAAGAGGGAAATAGTAATCGTAAAGCAAAGATAATGTGTGTGTATATATATATATATAATAGAGGAGTTGGGATTTCGGTAACAAATAACCATAAATTATGTTAAATTTTTAGAATTATTGTTTACAATTATTATGATATTATAAATATTCTTTAATTATAATCAAATGTTATAAAATAGGTATTAAACAATAAATTATGAAATATTTGGATATTAATTTCGATGGTAAGGTAGGTGAAACCATAGATTGGTTAAACCGAATTTCATTGTTATAGTAGTTGTTAGACATGTAATGGAGATTGGGGTAGAAAAAAATCTAGACAGATAATAAATTCAACATGACACAATAATTAAACTGGTAAGATGTATAGATGCTAATTTTGCTATCGGAAATAAATAATTTGAAATAAATCGGAATGTTGAAAGTGGGTAATATTGTTGATTTAACGGAGAAACTAGGTTCAGACCCGTGTTAGCGCGAATTTATAGTAAAATATAATTTAAACAAAAAATAAATAATAGCAAAATTATTATTAATTTATAAAATTATTTGAAATATACATGCTACATTTATAAAAGTATTATTACTAATTAACTTAAACAACATAAACTTAAAAAAAATATAGAGTCAGATTTAAGTATTAAAATAAAGCAAAGGAATATGAATAATGAAAGTGGAAAATAGACAAAGAAATCATTTATTTAAGTTGGGCAATTATTATTTTTGTGTTCGATGGGAGAGAAAAGAGAGAACGGGAATCATAATCACAGCACCAAAGCTTTTTCATCTTTGTTTTCATCACCAGCTGGGTTATTTCATTACATTAATTTTGCAATTTGCAAGTTTCAGAATTTTGCAAGGTAATTTTTAATTCCATAATTCTCAGTATTTATCTCTTTTATTCTGCTTTCTTTATTTTGTCTAATCATGTTGTCTCCGGTAACTAAGAATCACATGTTTACAATTTGTGGCATCACCATTAAACTCTGTTTTATGTGATTTCTTGAATTGTTTGTGACCAGATTTCTTCCTGCATAGAAGCTTTGATGAGTTTTTATTATTGCTAATTCCAAAAAAACATTGCATGCATAGATTTATTGATATGATTCTTGGTCTTAATTTAACAATTTAAGTATTGCCAGTTTGTATCCACAACTAATTACTTGATTCAATCTTATTTAGCTCTAATCAATGTTGGGGGTTGACCAACATCCCTGGCCCATTAACGGATCCACTAAGACAGGTCCAATATTTAAGAGTTGGATCAACAAGCTACCTCGCCATCTCAGCCCATTTACATCTTAACGGACCTTCCAGCAGGCCCAGAAACAAGATATCACCAACCTAAGAGGCGCACGCACCCAGCGTGTGTAGAGGATAAATGATACAACATTATCCTATAAAAAGGGAAGTGAATCGTCAGCATGGAGGGGGAGCTTTTTCTACAGTAACTTCCACCTGGATAAATCTTTGTACTTGAGACAGTTTTATGTAATGGATGAGGTCGTTCCATAGAAATAACGAGCCCGTCCTCGTCACTGTTCTGCTACGTCATTCTCAATCACTTAATAAAACGAGATCTTTGAACCTTCCTATTTAATCAACCTTCCATGTTAAATCTAGTACAAACAATTGGCGCTAAAAAGAGGGGTCGAACCTCTAAAAAAAATTTAAAGATTTCTAACGCACAAGTGACAAAAATGACCGACCAGATGCCAGCAACAGGGATTAAAAGATCCCCTCGGACAAAAAATGGGACCGCCTGCCCCTAAAGCGTCACCATCCACGCCAAAAACTGTCCAGATCACCGCAACACTAGTAGAAACTGAGCGAGACACACCCAACACGGACATCAATAAGCCAACCTCGGCTAACAACGGTAAAACACTAAGTACCGAGAAGGTTCAGCGCGTAGCGGATTCACTATTTGCCATGATAGAACGAATGGAGAAAACAACAGACAGATCCGAATAATCCTCAAAAATACTGCCTCAATTACGAGCCGAGCTCAACAAAGATCTTAACATTAGACGCCAACAAATCAACATTGAACGCACGGAAAATTTATCCCCACCTCGGCTACAAAGATAACTATTTGATAGTCCATCGAACCTCGTCAAATCAGAAGCCAAATGGGCGCGTATGCGTCACCACCACTTCCGACAACCGAATCTGACAACCCAAGGGATGTCAAAATACGAGCATTAAGGACCGAGGTGGGCAACATGATGGCCCAGATGCGTCGATCCCAAAGTTTTGCACTAGAAATAGCGCGCATACTCTTTGAAACGCATAACACGCCTTTCACCAAGCAACTTTCTGGCCGCCCGTTCCACCTTGACGTGAAAGTCAAATGCCCGACCTTCGATGGAAAGTTTGACCCTAGAAAATTTCTGAAGGAGTTCAACCTTGCCATGGGAAGGACGAGGTTCCCCCCGGAAGAAAGAGACGCAAGGTATTGCCAAATGTTCGTCAAAAACTTAACCGACGACGCCATGGAATGGTTTTACAAACTTGATCAATATTCCATCAAGAGCTTCCAGCAACTCGCTGAGGCCTTCCTCAGGCATTATTCGGTGTTCATGCAGAGGAGTGCCTCGGCAACCGATCTCCAAGCGATAGTACAAGGACCAAAGTAGTCTCTTCACTCCTTCCTCGGACGATTCCAAGAGGTAGCGTCACGAATCACAATAACTGACGACACTGGCATCGACATGTTACGAGAATCCCTCTACTACGACTCAGAGATCATAACTGACTTTAAGCTGCGATAGCCCCTTTCTTTAGAAGAAGCCTTTCACCGTGGAGCTGTGTTTGCACAAATAGAAGAAAATAGGGCCGCCAAATTAAGAAGGTATAACAGCCAGTCTCCCGTGATCAAAGAGGCGGCCAGAGAACCAACACGCAAAGAATCCAACGAGCTGCGCCAACACAATGACCGAGGATACAAAACCAACAAACGAAAGCAAGTTTCCACGTACGTGGTCTGTATCACTGATGCCAAATCCCAACACACCTGGGTTCCAGCTAACAAATGGTACAGGGACACGTCACGTGACAAACAGTCTTGTTGTGACTACCACAAATGTACTGGCTATGCAACTTCCTAGTGCTTCTACTTGAAAGAGTTGCTACTAGCAAAATTCGAGTGAGGCGAAGTCAAATTGACAGATCCCGCCTGCACGGAGATCGCGGCATGTTAGGAAGCCAAAGATCGTGGAATCACAGTGAAGCCATGATAAATGACGAGGAGCCCCCACAAAAACACGTGGACTGTGAAGAACTCCCGCCACCCCCTCCTCAGACAATGGTCATGATCATGGGGAGTTTGAAGGAAGACAATGACTCTATGCAAGCGATCAAATACTATGAACGCGAAACTAAATTAATCAGGGCTGGGGGTGAAGTGAAACACGTTTTCTCCAGTGTAGCCCTCATTTGGAGCGTTCCATCTACCAAAGTTATATGTTTTACCAACGCCGACTTTGAAGTCGTGCAACACCCACATGACGACCCTATTGTTGTTAAACTCTATGTCGCAGATTGTGACGTCACGCACATTCTTGTCGATATGGGAAGCACGGTGAACCTGATCTTTAAGGAAGTGTTAGGCAAACTTGCAATCCCAAACGAGGAGATGGAATTCACGGAGTCAGCTCGGCCATTAACCGGGTTCGACGGAAATTCAATGCTAACTTGTAGGACGGTGAAGCTGCCACTCCTCCTTGCCAGAATGATCAGATGGATCAAGTTCCTCGTCGTGGATCCACGCTATGAAGGTCGTCATCTCGACTTACCACCAATGCGTGAAATTCCCAACTAATCAACGAATCTTTACTCTCTGCGGGAACCAATAGATGGCTAAAACGTGTTTTATCACCGAGCAGAAACTTAGAAAACCAGTCAGGCGGTCATGCATGATAGCCAGTGAAGCAACCATGGGCACTTTCCCACATAGTATTTTACAAGATAGCCCAAAAAGAGAAATGATGGAGCTGATCTGCCTGGACGCGGACAAGTCAGACCGCTGCGTTTAAATCGGCTAGGAATTATCCACAGCCCTATGAGACGAGCTCATTGCCTTCCCAAAATAAAATCTTTCAACATTTGCGTGGTGCGCATGGGACATGCCTGGGATAGACCCAAAAATTATCAGTCACAAGCTCAGTATTGACCCAACATACAAACCAGTCAAGCAAAAGCGGCGAAAGCTCAGACCCGAGCGCGCTTAAGCAGTAAACAATAAGGTCGATCGTCTGACCGAGGCCAGGTTCATAACTGAAGTCAAGTACCTAGAATGGCTGGTCAACCCTATTGTTAAGAAGAAGAATGGTAACTAGCGGGTTTGCACGGATTTCACCAATCTCAATAAAACCTACCCGAAAGATAGCTTCCCACTCCCACACATTGATCGGTTTGTCAAATCAACCGCATGAAACGAGTTAATGTCTTTTATGGACACATTCTCTGGATATAATCAGATAAAAAAGAATGCGGCCGACCAGGAAAAAAAACTTTCATTAGTGACCACGGTACTTACTGTTACAAAGTCATGCCGTTCCGAGTTAAAAATGCCGAAACCACCTACCAAAGACTTGTCAATAAAATGTTTGGGGCGTAATTTGGACAAACAATAGAAGTTTATATAGATGACATGCTCGTCAAATCCTCGAAAGCCAAATCTCATGTCGCCGACCTCAAAAAATGTTTTGATGTGCTCAACACTTATCAAATGAAGCTCAATCTATCCAAGTGCACTTTTGGTGTGACATCCGGGGAGTTCCTCGATTATATCGTGACTCAACGAGGAATAGAAGCCAACCCGAAGCAAATAACGGTGGTACTTGACATGCCGTACCCAAAAAACACACGAGAAGTGCAAAGGCTAACAGAGCGGATCGCCGTCCTCAATCGCTTCGTCTCACGCTCGACTAATAGATGCCTACCATTCGACCAACTTCTACAAGGGAACAAATATTTTATTTGGGACAAGAAATGTGAAGAGGCCTTCCAACAACTCAAAACATACCAGGCCACGGCTCCCATTTTGTCTAAGCCAGAAGCTGAGGAGATTATATACCTCTACATCGTGGTCACCAACTTTGAATTTGTTGATGTTTACGAATTATTCGTTAACAAAATAACATTGGTTAATGAGCCCAAATAAAATTTGAAATATATAAGAATCACTTTAATCAATTCCATCTCAAAACCATCAAATGAAATCAACAAAATCACTAGGATTCGAAGAACCAACTCCAAAATTCGATCACGATCTTCATTGATAGGGAAAATTAGAAAAAAAACATGATATAAATACTTTTGATTATGATTAACAACAACAAAAACTACGGCAAAAGCAGTCAATACGATTAGTTGATTCTACGGTAGTTTCATTCTTCATAAAGTTATTCACATTGTACTCTACATAAAGTCAAACAAATCTATCTATATATATATATATATATATATACATAGTATAATGAAATTAATATGTACCTGGTTTATTGAAATAACGTCTCTGAGTTGATTCTATGTCATTTGAAAGAACTTCCCATGTATGATTCCAAATATTATCAGGTTCAGATAAAATTTCTGACAAGAGAATAGTAACGAATAGTCGGCGTAAAGAATTTCCTGTAGCCCAAAAACTTGTTTTTATAATATCATTAATATACTCTTGATCGTTTTCCAGTAACCCTAATGCATAACACGCATCCTTGAAAGTTTCATAAACCACTCCTTGAACTAATCTGATCTCTTCAAACTTTCTTGGTCCTTTTTGGTGATTAGGAAGAACTCTCAGAAGATATCCCTCATTTAATTTCCGAGGAACATAATTAATTCTCCCAGTAGCAAAACTTTTTTTTCTTAATTGAAATTCCTTGTGTTTTGTATCCCAAATAAAATGATTAGGAATTTATGTATAAGTGAGTTTTCGAGCTATATAACTCACCTTATTCAAATTCATCCAAGTCAAAAACATAGAATTCTCTATGTCTTTCTAATTCAAAACTGTTTCCACTTCATCATCTTCCTTGAAAAATAGAAGTTGTTTTCCTGGTATATGGAAAGATAACTTTTGAACCGCAGTTGAACGATAATGAATCGAATTTTTTAAAATTCGCTATGAAACTTCACAAGCAAATATATATCTACAAAAAAATATTCAAGTATAAATATTAAATTATATATATCTATTATAAAAACCAACGTTACGTATCGTTCAAAATATTTTTATAGTATTCTGGAAAAAAAAAATTCAAAGACAAAAAAAATTTTTATGAGAATTCTCCTTTATGAACATACAATTGTGACAAAAAAATGGAAAAAAAAAGAAAGAATATACGATCACAAAGAAGAGGAAAAGGTATGTCGCTAACAAGAGGATGTGGCCAATTACCAGTTGGCTTGGAATTGGTGGATTTCTCATAGTTGGTGCTGCTGCGCATGCAGCCATTTTTTCTATCACTCTCACTTGCAGCCTAGTCTGTAACAAGATTTTTTTTCTTCGAGAGAAATCTTGATTAGTGGTGCAACTATTGTATTTAATATTAATAAAAACAGGTTGAAATTATAAGAAACTAAATATTGAGATTAAAAACAAGGTTAGAATGTACGGGTTATATATCCACGTATGAATTTATATTAATTAAAATAAAGCCAAAAAAAAAGAATGTAATGACCTGCAATCGAAGGTTTTCTATATCTTTGTTTTTAAACATAATATGTGCGTGTTGAAATAAATGTGTTTTCTAGATCTCTGTTTTTAAACATGCCTATATTTTTTGTTTGACAAAAAAAAAACACAAGATATTAAATATAATAAACATAGGTTTGTTCGAATATTACTCATTACTCATCTGTATATATAAGGATAAGTTGCGTGTTACATCTATATATATAATTAATCATTCATATATAAATATTAGCTTAATATATATTTTATATATACATATATATATATATATATATGAATATAGGTTAAGTAATTGAATAAGAGTAAACATAGTAGTAGAAATATTAAATTACATGATACTGTCTTGTCCAATATCTCTTCTTTTATTAAATCTTCCATGAGAGAATCTAGTTTCATTTTAAATATTCTGCATATAATCCCTGCTCTATCTTCAGCATGTTCTTCCACAAATCTAATGATCTCGGGCCGCTTTAGATTACATGTAATGTGATAAAATGATATGGAAATCCAAAATGCTTATATATAGCCATTGCATCCAAGTAAATTTGTCTCCAGAACCGTGCCAACATTATTGACTACCCTAAGTGATTTAAAATAAGATGCCCCTGTTTAAAAAAATTTAAAACGTCTACAATAACAATCGTCATATAACAAAATATTTAGAGAACAAAGTATTAGTTCTAAAACATAATTTTTCTTCCTCTTTTCTCAACAAACTCGTTAATCAAACTTTCAAAATCAAGGTTTCTAACTAATTCTCTTTCGATTGATAAGATAGCCAAGTCACTTAATTTTTCGTGTGATATACTCGAACGAAAATAGGATTTGATCAGCTTCAACTTTGAAAAACTTCTTTCAGCAGATGCAACTAAAACTAGAATTGTCAACATTATTCGATAAGCTATCCATGAGTTTGGATAACAATCTTCTAACTCTTTTCAAAAAATCCAAGACTTTAATTGGTCTTTTAGCTTCTTTTGGTCAAGCTTCTCTTAGAATTTTAAGTTAAGAAAAAAAGATCATTACCAACAATATCCAAATGTTTTCCATGAGTCAAAGATTCCTCAAGATTGACACAAGAAGCCATCAAACTCTCATCACTTACAGATTGTAGTTTTCTCAAATCGAACAAAAAACCAAATATTTGTTCATACCGCTGAAAATGCTCAAATCTCGTCTGTAGTGAGTAAAGCGCTTGATCCATGATTTGATTGAAGTAGTTAATCCTAAAATTCTCCTCGGGTGATAATGTCACATTTCCCTTGACGTTCACTAAATCTTCACCATAATGTTTTTTCCTTCTAATGATCCGCTTTGCTTGTTTGAAAAACACAGCCTCAATCTCCACGGATTCTGCAACTTCTTTAACTTCAGCTTTTATTTTTCAAAGCCAGAGTCTCTATATTTTTGAAAATTAGAAACCAACCCTTTAAGTTGAGAAATTGCCACGTCAATGTCCATATCTTCAGCCTGCAAACTCTTACTCACAATGTTAACAACTGATAGAAGATCATACCAAACAACCATGGAAACCAAGAACACAAAACTTCCAATTTCATGCGTTTCACTTGTGCAAGACTTTCAGCGTCGTTTTTCTCTTTAGGGTCATCACTATTTTCAGCAATGTACACTAATGCATCCATGATCTTAGGAGCCTGAAACCATATAGCTTTAATACTCTCCACATGGCTCTCCCAGCAAGTATTTGATAAAGGCTTAAGTGTTAGGCCATCCACAAAATCTTCAAATATTTTCTAGCGCTTATTTGAAGATGAAAAGAAGCAATAATCACAGAGGAGTATTTTGCACCTTGAATCTTCTTGATAATCATACATTTAATCTCATTGGCTAACAAGCTTATCAACTCATTTTGAATTCTGTTATTGAGATAATGAGAACGAGTTTTACCTTCCTTAAACCTTCTAAGATGTTCAATCATCACAGGGTCAAAATCAGCTATCATCTCTATGAAACTTAAAAAATTTCCACAACCTTCTTCTCCTATTTTCTTATTGCTACCACAAAATGCTATATTTTGTTTAGCAAGAGTTTTTACCACAGAAATGATCCTAAGCAAACTTGCCTCCAATGATTTTTTTCTTTGTTGATTTCATCTTGAGCATATTTGTCAACTGTCTGATTCTTTTGAAGCCTGAGATCTAATTCAGCCCATTGTTTCATTCACAAAATATGCTCACGACCAATCACTAAACCCAGTAGATGCCAGTTGACTATTTTCACTTTGATTGAACAATTTACAGCAAAAGCAAAAGATCTTGTTCAGTACCTTTGAGTAAACTAGCCAACTTCGATCTTGTTTTGTTCCATCACTCATTTGCCTTGTATAATATGAGTGTGAAAAATGTATTTTAGCATTATCCTTGGGAAAATTATAATCAACTGGCAGTCTTTTTGTTGGACCTTGTACAACCAGAAAATCCCTCCATTCATTCCATCCTCTTTTTATGTTTTCCCAATTTCCAAGATCATATATATCCAAAAATCCAAAAGACTTCCTCAAATCATTACTCTTCTCATCTTCATTCACTACACTTACATTTTCTGGCTCAAAATCTAAATCTTCTCTTTGGAACTTATTCATATTCTCATCTATATCATCTTCTATATTCTTATTTACTCCATCTTCGCCAAGAGAATCATGTTCTTGATCATTATTTTCCAAACATTCTTCAAAAGTTTCGGGTTTTTTAAAGTACTTAAATAAAGCATTCTCTTGTGCTTTTGCCTGTTCTTCTCTCTTTTTCCTTTTCTTTCTGTTCTCTGCTCCAGAAGGTTTAATTTTTTTATTTGATGACATTTTTCTGCAATAGAACATATCAATTAACAAATTATAGCTTACAGTTATATGTATACAATTAAATGATTAAAAAAACATAACTTATGGATTTTACCTTAAACTCTTGAAGCTTGATCACTTAAAGGTAATTAACTTAGTGATTAAAGGAAGACAAAAACAAAGAGAAGAAAATCATAGCCTTGAGACTTGAGAGTTACGTGACAACGGCTCGTAGTGATAGAGAGAAGTTTAACAAAATAAGTTTTTCATCTTCCTCACTTAATATTTCTAATTTGAAAAGCCCATTTGTTTAAATCCATTAGGTTTTTCAATTATAAATAATTTTTTTTACAAAGCCATTTGCTTACAGCAGCCCATTTGTTATATAACATAAACACAATGATATAAATATGAATGTCTAACATATTAATGCCTCACGTGAAGAAATATATGCCCTTGACTTTTCTTTCAAAAAAGGATGCCCTAAGCCAATGTTTCTTTCTCCTTAACTACAGCACGGCTCTATCTGTCTCATATATCTTGGTCCCCTAGTAAAAGATGATAGTAAAAAATATTTTCTACCTTGCTCATGCATGTCGGTTTTCCCAGCATTTGATGATTCTTGAACAGAGTCATAATTATCGGGCTTCAAACTTGACTAATTAAGTTTTATATAACTTAGTCTATTAAACTCAATCATAGTATATGCATCAACTAAAAATTGCTGGAATAACCTTTTAGAGTGAAGTAAAACATGTGATTCGTTCTTCCTCTCCTGGATACAGAATGCAAACCATTGTCTCATACTAATTGTCTTCTTTTTATTACTTCCATTACCAGTGAATCCCTTTTCGATGCCTGGTCGAAAATCATCTTCACCCCTAACAAATACTAAAGGATATTGTAAAGCAAGATAAGAAGGATGTATCTCACTAATCCTTTGTAGTTTTCCTGATTTTTCTTGAATCACAATATCCCAACCTGGCATATCTATGATAAAATCTCCAGGAATCAATGCAGCAACTTTTGAGGCTGTAGGAGTATCATATGTTCGTCCATCCTTTAATTTGATCATTAATGATTCTCATATGAAACTTTTCACCAGTGTTTGTATCAACACTCTCTCCCTGGCAGATCTAAAATTATGGACATAAGGATTGACATCGTTTCACATCTGAATGATAGCTTCGATAACATCTTTTCTGAGATTTTGTTTTGTTTTATATTTTCCCTCATTGTTCCCGTCGCTGCAAAAAAGAAAATAGTATATTTGGCACATATATATATATATATATATATATATATAGACGGTATGTAATAAATTATTTTAGTGATAAAATTTTAATATACATTAAACTTGCTGCTCTATTTTCAACTTTATTTTCTGTATCTACAATGTAGAGTTGAGAAAATTTAGGAAATTCATTGTCGTGCGGTCTTAAACTTCCCATCAAATAGTAGTTCTCTCCATATATCTGAAACATTTGAGGTCCACCACCTTAAAGAATACATCGATCAACTTTTCCACCAAGAAAATTAAAGAAAAAGCATATTATATACTCTTATATTTTCTCTGAAATGTCTACTAACTTCATCATTATTCGTGAGCAAGAATGTAACAAATTCAGGAACTTTTTTAAGAAAAGGTAATTTAACTTGACCTTTCATACAACATGCTGTGAATAAAAGTTTCTTAGATTTCCTATTATGCTTGTTTATGCGTTCACCGTACCACATAATAGCACCGAAATCCGCAATAATCACACATGTATACAGGATCACCATAATCAAGGTATTTTGCATTATACACAAAATAAAAATGTTAAAAATTATTTCACTCAGTGATTGAATAAATTTTTTTTAATATGATAAAGTTCTCGTTGAGTAATGATGTAAAATGACATCTACAAAAAAAGTTTTATAAAAAGGCAAATAAATGATCGTTTACAATACCACTCTTTTTTGGTTCTTGGAAGGCACTCTTTTTTGGTACTTGGAAGGCTGATGAAGTTTCTCCACTACCAAAGGTATTTATCAACTTCTCTTTGTTAGAAACTCAAACCTTCTTTTAATCTCATCTTGAGTAGTTGTTTCTTCTGGAACGTTTTCTGATGATTCATACGATTCTTCATCAAAACTACTTAAACAAAATGCTTGTGACTTAGTAGTCAAGGAGTCTCATGTTTTCCAAAGAAAAATTATGATTTTTTGCATATGTCTTAGTTTGTTTTAAAGACATAGGAGTAGTAAATCCAGGTGATTTGGAACCTCGTACAATACAAAAATAACATATATTATTTATTACTATTTAAGATATATGTTGATTTATAGTTACTATAACTTCACAACAATGATTATAATAATTAAATCAACCATATGAGATTCTATATTCTTTAGAAACTGATTAATATAATAAAACATATAAAAAAAATACTATTTTACCTCCTTTGGTGATTTCCTCTTTCCTCTTCTTCATGCTGAATTTGAATTTAAAAAGTTTCAACAATTTAAAAGAAGTTAACAATAATATAAAAAACGAATAACTGGAATAGAATCAGAAATAAATTACAACAACGGTGACTTCCAAATGCTTTGAATGAAATCTTGTGAATTATTTTGAATTCTAGCCCTAGATTCTTAAGTTTTATGTTTTAGAATCACCAACATGTACGAGGGTTTTATAATAATAGAAATTAGGTTTAAGTAGTACCACATATCTTCCAGCGTAGGATATTTTCATAAGCTAAATCTTGCTGAATAATATCATAACTAAGTTTTTTTAATACAACACTCAAATATATTATTTATTTATGTTTGTTTGTTAATTAAATAGATATTATTTATTTGAATTTGAATTAGTTTAGTTAAGAAATTAGGGGTGTATTGAAAGTAAAATTTTAAGAGATTTGATAAGATTTTGATTTTGAAAGATTTAAATGAGCTTGGAGTTGATTTGGAGAGATTTATATTGATTTTTTATTTTTTGTAAAAACAAATCATATGTTGATTTTAGGAGATTTTTATAAATTATTTTTAGATTATATCTGATTCAAAATCTCCAATAAAGATTTTCCCTACACATATTGATCCAATCAAAATATCCTTCAAAAAAACGATGAATTTTATGGGAGCGTGATTCCTGGGAACAATTTCGGTTATGACAAAATGTCAACGGAGATTTGATCTTGGGGATGTGGATTATCTCAGATACCGTGGACTTCAAGAATTTGATCAGGCAATGCAACATCTTGAAGAGAGATATGTTTTTATGACTTCGGAATACCAATTTATATCACGAAAAGGCGAAGGAGACAGAGTAATCGTATTTGAAAGAGGTGATCTAGTCTTTGTCTTCAATTTCCACTGGACCAGCAGCTACTTCGATTACCGCATCGGTTCCTCCAAGCCTGGGAAATATAAGATTGCATTGGACTCGGATGATCCTCATTTTGGTGGATTTAATATGCTCGATCGCAAGGCAGAATATTTTACATTTGATGGCTCATACGAAGGACTACCCTGCTCGTTCATAGTTTATGCACCATGTAGAACTGCCGTTGTTTACGCTTTAGCAAAAGACGACTAAGGAATTTAGAATTCTCGGTCTTTGGATTCTAAATCGTAATAAGAGAAGAGAGAAGTTGATATTATGTGTTTTCTTCATTAGATTGAAATGATGTGAACAAAGATCACCGAGAATGTAAAGTTTGGTAATGAAAATATCTATAAAATAGTAAACCGGAGATAGTGTGAAAAAAAAAAGATGAATTTGTAAATCCTCATTACAGTTCATAAAACTACATATATGAACAATAAATTTGCAAATCATGATTTCTATTGAATCTTATGAACTATTCATCATCAACGAATTGACTTACCCTCATAGAACTACAATTGATCCTCAATTTAACTCTCATCTCAGTACAACGGTGGTGTCCCAAAGGAAAACATAAAAAGGAGAGAGAGGGAGAGAGGCAACACAAAGGATCTTTCTTTATAAAGAAATAGAGTGGAATTTCCATTAAATCTGAAGCTAAAAGGTATTTTAGAGGAAGAGAAAGAGGAAAGGGTGGAGTTTTGATTATTGTGTGATTGTGAAAGAAGAAGAAGGGAAATGGGTCGATGACCTATTTCCACCTAGAAGTTTGGATATAACAACTGGTATACTTATTCTTCCTGTGTCAGTTTAATTGCACTTATAGTTCGCAAACAAAGCCCAATGCACCCAAACTATACTACGCACAATCTAATTAAACCTAAAGTATACATAATCAGTATAATTTCCCAAATCATGGGTTTATGCTTAACCAAATTTTGGGTTACAGTTTTAACCCAAAACTTAACCGATTGTAAACCAATTTAAAACCCGAAAACACCAATTTATGAGGAATTCCGATTAAGAGGAATTTAACAGTTTCGAAACCCAGGATATCAACCCCTAAATCCCCGTTAATTTCCCCAAAATTTTCAAAAATCTCTGCGAATATCATCTCTTTCTCATCCCGATTGTTGTTAATGGAGTCAACGGAGCCGGAATCGTGGCATCTGGTTCCGATTACTAAGAGAATCACTGGAGGTGGAAGAGACGATGAAGCTCACGATGTAGAGAGTTCAGATGACGATGAACAAGATGAGAGAAATGAGTTTCACCTTGAGCGTGAGTTAGCTGAATTTCGAGATGAGCCTCGTGTGAACCGCAATGTCTTGCCTGAAAGTGATAGTGAAGAAAGTGCCAATTCAAATAGGAAGAGAA
Source organism: Lepidium africanum (assembly GCA_900406405.1). NCBI lineage: Eukaryota > Viridiplantae > Streptophyta > Magnoliopsida > Brassicales > Brassicaceae > Lepidium > Lepidium africanum. The sequence continues at coordinate 4,308 of OVAX01002167.1, read as the reverse complement.
GGGTCACAGGCAAAGGAATCATGAGTATACTCCTCATGCTGAAGGCATGGTGTTTTTCAACAAAGTAGCCTTCAAAGAGGCTATTGTTAGTTATGTCTGCAGGACAGGGAGAAATCTAAAGCAATACAGGTATGATACAACCAAAATCGCTTACAAATGTGTTGGTAGTGATGAGTGTACCTGGAGAATCTATTGCTCTAGAATTAGAAGGACAGATGAGTGAAATGTTAGGACATACCAGAACGTTCACTCTTGTCCATTGACTGGAAAGTGTGAGATGATGACGGTTCCAGTTATGCTAGGTTATTCTTAGATAAGATAAGACTGGAACCTAATTATTTCATGCCAGCGAAGATGAAAACTATTATGTTTGAGAAGTGGAAGATCAAGGCTTCGAGACATCAATGTCAAGCTGCATGAAAGAAGGCACTGAGATGGATTGAAAATGAATACGAAAATCAGTTTGCTCGACTCCGAGATTATGGTGCAGAGATTATGGTTTCCAATCCCACCTCAACTGTACACATTGAGACAGAAGCAAATGGAGAGGGCCAAGATGTTTTCCAATGCTTCTACGTTTGCTTCAATTAGTTGAGAGTGACTTGAAAGGAGACCTGTAGACCAATAATTGGAGTTGATGGTTGCTTCATGAGAGGTGAAATGAAAGGCCAGCTGTTGGTTGCGTTGGGAAGAGATGGGACTAACCAGATTTATCCCATAGCTTGGTCTTGTGTCCAAGTTGAAAATAATGAGAACTGGCAGTGGTTTTTGGCGAGAACAAGAGAAGACTTGGAGCTGCTAGATGGAGATGGTTATGTTATCATGTCTAACAGACAAAAAGTATAAGGTTTGTTTATATTTATTATTTTAATATTCTTGCTTCACATGGTTTTAGGATATAGTCACATGGCTTGCATGGTTTTTATTAAAGTTTGGCTTCACTATGTTTGTTTTTTAGTAATTTTTGGCTCCACTATGTTTTTTTTTAATGTAGTTTGGCTCCACTAGTTTGTTTTTAATAAAGTAATCGAATCTGTCATGATTTTAGGTGTTTCTAATAAAGTTTGGCTCCACTAATTTCCTTTTAGTCTTCTGTGCTTTTAAGTGGTTTGTTTAGAGAGTCATTTTCTAGGAATTAGCTGTGTTATTTCCTTTTAATTACAATTTAAACCTTCTTCTATTTGAGGAACATGCTTGTGTTGTTTGGTTATAGTTTATAATCAAAATTCTCTCTTTTTCCCTGTTCTGTTTTAATTTTTCAAAACTCTATCTGTCATTTCGTTATGTCATTTCCTCTTGAGAATTCTGGATTAACTGTATATTGTTTTGTTTTTTCTTTATCATTTCTTTTGTGACTCTAATTCTTGATTGACTCTAATAGCTGGTTTTATGATCATCGGATAACATTTCTTTTGTTTTTGTTTGGTTAAATGGATGTTAGGGACTGATTCGAGCTGTAGACTTGGAGCTTCCTATAACTAAGCATCGGATGTGTGTTAGGCACGTCTATGCAAGTCTTAAGAAAAAGGTTGGAAAGAAGCAATACATAAAGCCGGTTGTTTGGAATTTTGTGTGGAGCTACATCAAAGAGGAATTTACAAGCAACCTAGACAAGATACTCCATTACGATAGAGCCTTATTTGATGTTGTAATGAACGAAAGGCCAAGGGAATGGTGCAGAGCATTCTTTAGGTTGGGTACATTTTGTGAAGATGTTGAAAACAATTCGGTTGAGTCATTTAACGCTACAATCGTCAAGGCCAGAGGCAAGCCGTTTATTCCTATGATAGAGACTATAAGAAGATTAGCGTTGTTTTGAATACCAACAAGATCTGTTGTGAGTACCAACCACAAAGGAGGTTGTACACCATATGCACAAGACTTTTTAGCTTTGGAGCATGAGATTGCAGCTGAATGTGCAGTGTTTAGAAGCACCAACAGCATGTATGAGGTAATTAGATCCGGCTGTTCATACCGCGTGAATCTACAGAGGAGAACATGTTCTTGTCGGAAATTTGACCTATGTGGGATCCTATGTGGATATGCGTATACTGCAATCATCAACAAAAGGCTTAAACCGCATGACTTTGTGTGTCATTGGTTTTATACTTCAACATGGATGAGGACATATGAGAATGGTCTGATTCTTGTACGAGGCCCAGCCTTTTGGCCCTCCACTGATGGCGCAAATGTGCATCAGCCTCCACCAAAATCAATGCCAGGAAGAAAGAAAAAGAGTGCTACGGAAAAGAGGAAGAAAGGAGTTAATGAATCTCCCATGAAGAAGAAACAAACTACCAAAAAGACTATGCACTATAAGAGATGTGGACAACTGGGACACAACTCACGATTCCATAAGGAGCCAATCACAGAGGTTTGTAATGTTTCAGTAATTTTCAATCTTTTTTTTCATTTTTTAAAGGCTTCAATCTGTTTTCTGATCTTCAATCTATTTTCTCTTTTTTAAGGCTTCTCAAGGAGAATCAAGCCAATCACATTTAACACAAGGAGATCCAACATAGGGACAATTAACACAATTGTCATTGCAAGATGAAGTTTAAGTTCGATATTGTCTTTTGTAGTTCTCGGATTTTAGGATGTGATTGACATTATGGGACCATTTGTTTTTAAGATTGTTTTGGAAACAAGCAAAACAATTGTTGAAATCTTTTGTGTGGCATTTGTATGTTTGTGTTTTAATGTATTGGATGTTTAAACCTATTAATCTAATATAAGTCAATTTGTTTCTTGTCTTTTGTCACTTTTATTTGGAATTTGTCAACACCATTATGACATTTCAAAACAAGTAAAGCATTCACCATGTGCAAACAACAACGTTAAACGTCAATACCATTACCATTACCATTCACCATGTCCACATGTCGACAACTAGCATAACAAGACAACAAAAGAATAGCAACAAGTTGACACAAACATAACTCCACACTTCGACACAACCATAACAAAACAACAATAGATGGAAGCTCCTCAGACATACAAAGCTAATCAAAGGTAAGGTTTTCATTCATCTAATAAACTTCAAGCTGATACAGCTAATCATGAAGAGAGTAACCAAGACAGCTACTATCTTCTTGAACCAACTCTAAGCCTCCACCAAAACCGAATCAACTCTTTCAAATATGGTACTATCCATCTCTCTTTGCATTCTCTCATTCTCCAATCGTGTAGCCATAACCTCTTGAGTAAGGGTACCAATTTTTGCATCCAAGATATCAATTTCAGGCATGATTGCATCATCCATCCACCTAAAGACATGTTTGTCATTACTTAGCTATAAGAACAACAAAAAAAACAGTCACAAAATGCAAATTCTAAATTGATCAAGTTTGAATCATATGAGAACATCTACTACTCAATGATTAATTTCAACATACCCTAGCAGATGTAGCATGAGCACATCGCAAGTATTTCCTTTGAGGATTATTTTTCGATTTTGAGAGCTTCAGCACAATTGCTTCCCCACACCAAAATTTACGAGGAACACCAACGATATTTCCTCCAAGCAACGCACTTGATGAACCACTGGAGTTGCCTGAAAGATTACTCATTCTCGATTTGGGGAAAATAATTTTCATAACAATTTTAGGTTTGATCGATAACAGAGATTCAGAATTTTTAGCAATATGATTTTGGGTCATATACACAGCCGGGTCATAAAAACAGGTCCAACATATCGCATCGGTCCGATTTTTTGTGATTTAAACCAATAATGACCACAATACCAAGGTAACTGTTGCGGATATTAAATTAGATTGTGCGTAGTATAGTTTGGGTGCAATTGGACTTTGTTTGCGAAGTATAGGTGCAATTAAACTGACACCGGAAGAATGGGTGGACCAGTTGTTATATCCAAACTTCTTGGTGGAAATAGGTCGTCGATCCAAGAGAAATCGTGGGAGGTTTGTGATTTTTTTTTTCTTGAAATCTCATTCTAATGGGTGAGATTTTGTGATTTATTTTTTTAACTGGAAAAGTATTCAAAATCTCCCATAATCAAGTTAGATATTTTTTCTGAAAAAATAGTTAAGTTTTAAATAACAAGAGATTTGATATGATTTTGATAAACTATTAATTGAATAACATGAGATTATAAATTATTTTAAGTACTTTTGTTGAAATTTCAAGTTCAATAACACATACTTTGAGAAGTGATTTAAAAATCATCAGTCGAATAATAGAGGATTTTTTTAAAAAAAAACCAGAATCATCTGAAAATTTGGTTTCAATATGATGTGATCGTGAGTAGTACGGAAGCTAAAGCTAAGGATGAACCGGAGCTGGTAGGAC
>OVAX01002166.1:0-33048 GCA_900406405.1 Lepidium africanum | reverse complement strand
TCGTTTGCTATATATTAAAAATTGAATGAGATTACGAGTGTATTTATAGGAGCCGGATGGCTGTATTTTCCGACGGAAATCGACGGAAACCGACGGCCCCACCAACCCAAGTGCCAACCCAATGTAAAACGTGGATGTTCGATTCGTAACCATTTCGGTCAGAAAATCCGTCGGTTTCCGTCGGAAAAAAATTCTAAATTTCCGACGGATATAGTTTCCGTCGGAAATTTAGAATAATTTTCCGACGGATATAGTTTCCGTCGGAAATTTAGAATTTTTTTCCGACAGATATATTTCCCGTCAGAAATTTATAATTATTTCCGACGGATTATATCTCCGTCGGAAAATAATTCTAAAGTTCCGACGGAAACTATATCCGTCGGAAAAAAATTCTAAATTTCCAACGGAAACCGACGGCTTTCCGTCGGAAATTTATAATTATTCCGCCGGAATAATTATTTAAAAATCCGTCGGTTTCCGTCGGAAAATAATTCTAAATTTCCGACGGAAACTATATCCGTCGGAAATGTGACCTTATTTTCCGACGGAAACACAATCCGTCGGAAATTCCGTCGGAAAAGCCTACGTTTTCTTGTAGTGGCTAAGTATCTTTTGCCAATTTCATCTGATTTTCACCTCTGTCCTATCGTCATCTCGAAAACTTCTTTTGTCTTAATCCTTATTGCTTAGCTGCTAAATATCATTAACCTTTTATTATCTGCTAATTGCAAAATTAGAATAGTTCACAATCTCGTAACTATTTATTATCCGCTAACTGCAATATTATCGCATTGATGTATTGATTTCATCATTTCTTAAACTCGACATAGGGGTCTTTAATTTATTTGTTAACTTTTCTACCTAAATGTTAGTAGTCAACTCAGCTCATATTAGAATAGGTCACAAACTAGAAATTGTTTATTATCTAGTAACTACAATATTATCGCTTTTGATGTGTTGATTTCATCCTTTCTTAAACTCGGCAAAAATGCTCTTTTATTTTGTCAACTTTTTTACCTAAGTGTTAGCTGCTAACTCAGTGCATATCATAATAGTTTACAAATTCGTAATGTTTATTATCTACTAACTGCAAAATTATCGATGTCAGCAGCTAAAATTAGAACTCTATGTTAGCATCTAAATCTTTCATATAAAGTCAAAACTATATTTCATTCCTTCAGTACTGGCCAATGAACTGAGCTAACAACGATCAGATTTAAGAAGCTAAAACAGTACACAAACTCGGCAAAAGTGGTCTTTTATTTTGTTAGAAGAAAATCTGATTTTGTAGGAGAGTGCGTTCTCAAGCAAATAAAGTTCACGACAAATATATTGTATATTGGGACGTGAGATGGAAAGATATTGAAGCTTGCCGGCAAGACTGCGGAAATAGCTTGGTTCTGAAAATAGAGTTATCATTTTAATCAAACTACTAATCGAGGCACCAAAAGGTCCTGATTTTTCTTTCTCGGACATACATGTTAGAATTCTACAGCTACAAAACAGCAGAATGCTACAACATGTTTGCCTGAAGACTTTGATAAAATAAAATAATAAAATCACAGAATAATAAATAGAATTAACTAGCTAGTCACGTTTAGATGATTTCAATAATAAATAGAATTAGCATATTTAAATATAGGGATTTAGAAAAAATTGTGCAAGGACAATTAATAATATTGAGCCAGTAATATCTACGTTCATCATGTAGACCATCTCTAGCGTCTTTGTTTAATTGATTTCACTTTGTTGACAAAAGTTCTTTATCTTCTCTCTAGTTTCTTTACATTTGGATCCATCTAGTTTTATTGACTGTAGCGGGTTCTCTGAAGAAAAGTTTTTGTTTTAACAATGGAAAAGGGCTTCTCATCGGTGTCGAAAGAAGGGGTAAATGAGAAATGTATAGATCAGAGGAGTAATTATTTGTCAACAGAAATGATGAAGAAGATGAGCTCCATGGCTGCTCCAATGGTGGCTGTGGGTATTCTCAGTACCTCCTTCAAGTAATCTCTATGGTCATGGCTGGTCACTTAGACGAGCTTTCTCTCTCCAGCGTCGCCATAGCCACTTCTCTTACCAATGTTACCGGCTTCAGCCTCATCATAATCTATCTCTCTGTCTCTCTTTCTCAGACTTATAGACCTGCCTTTTAGCATGTGCATATAAATTAGGGCGTACAAATAGTTTGGGACATTATTGATGATTTTGGTCGTTAGTTTGGACTGGCAGGTGCGTTAGAGACACTTTGTACTCAAGCATTTGGAGCAGAGCGATTTAGGAAAATCAGTGAATACACTTACTGTTCAATGTTTTGTCTTCTCTTGTTCTACTTCCCAATTTCAATTTTGTCGATTTTCATGGACAAACTTTTAAAGCTTTGCCATCAATATCCTCTCATCTCTCAATTAGCTTGTAGGTACTCGATATGGCTCATACCGGCTTTATTCGAATACTATGTTCTATAATCTTTGACTCGCTAGTTCTAGTCGACTACAAAAAAAAAAAAAACACAATGATAGCAATGTTTGATAGCTCATTTTGTTGAACTGCTATTTTTGATGCTTTACAATTTTGGTTTGTCTTTGATAGCATTGCATGTACGCTGTTATAATAATCCATTAAGCGGGAATAAAAATTCACTAATCCGCCAAAATATGGAGAGAAACCTTAAGTCTTTTGCTTTTCCCTCTTCGTAAACCCTTCTCAACATAATAAAATCACAAAATTTCGTCTCCGATTTCTCTGATCCTTCAATCATGAAATCTCGGTGACTTTGTCTTCTCCCCCGACCCTAATTTTGCCTCACTCAGCTATCGAAGGTATGTTTTAGCTTCATCTATTTTTTCCCCAATTTTAGTGTTTTGCTCTAATTTCTTTCTATCATCTATTGAGACTGTTTGTTTAGGTTTTATTTGTAGTTTGCAATAGTTTCTAGTGCTATGCGTATCAGGTTTTCAATATATGTTTACCATTTTTGAGGTTATGGTTAGACGCAGCAGTTTTCTGATTTTATATTCTGAGATTTTTTTATTTAAATCTTGTTTTGTTTTCAATTTTAGATTATTATGTGTTCTGAGATTTTGGGTTTACACCAATACATGTTTTCGATTTCAAATTACACCTAAAAAAAATTCTTTTCAATCTTGTTTAGTTTTCGATTTCATGATGTGATTTTTGCTTTTTCACATAGTGTTCGTAAAGAAGGTAGTATACGATGCATTTTTTCTTTTTAGGGAAATTCTGAACATTTTTGATTAGAGAAATTATAAGTATGGAGTTATATATGATGCATTTGTTGTTTTAAAACATTGAATACTTTCGTTTTAGTCATAAAAATTGCAAAAATATGCTTTATAACCATGTTTGGTTTAGAAACAATATGTAGTTTTGGATTCTAGTTTCATATTTACATGACCTGTTGAGTATTTGTTAGTTTTGCAAATTCTTAAGGAACAAAGTTTTTCTTATCAAGTTTTGGTTAATCAGTTGATTGCATTGTTATTATAAGCATTTGTTGTTCATCAGTTAGTTTGTGTATTCTGAAATCATACTAAAGTTTATTTCATTTTGTTGTTTTTGCAAGTGGTGTTAACTGCAAGTAATGAGAATTGAAGCTTTTTTTTTGGCTCTTGCCGCAAGCAAGTTAGTACCCTTTCACTTTGAATCTGATACTGATGATTTTAACTTGTAAAGTTTCTCTGTGTGTTGTTATGTTTTCAATTTTCATTCTGAGATTTTTGTTTTTTCACATGTTGTTGGTAAAGAAGGTTGTATACTATGCATCTGTTCTTTATAGGAAATTCTGAAAAATTTTGAATAGAGAAATTCTAAGTATGTAGTTATATATGATGAATTTGTTCTTTTAAAACCTTGAATACTTTCGTTTTAGTCATAAAAAATACACAAGTATGGCTTATAAACATGTTTGGTTTAGAAACAAGGTGTAGTTTTGGATTCTAGTTTCATTTTTACATGACCTGTTAAGTATTTGTTAGTTTTGGTTATGACAGAACAAAGTTTTTTCTTATCAAGTTTTGGTTAATCAGTTAATTGCATTGTTATTATACGCATTTGTTGTTCATCAGTTAGTTCCTGTATTCTGAAATCATACTAAAGTCTTTTTACCAGATTATATTTATAATTGCTGATGCATCTTTGTTGTGATGACGTTTTGTAAATTGTTGATGCATCATTGTTGTACTGAACTAGTTTTATCTATAGTATCTGCTTAGTATGTTTAACTGTTCCTTAGTATTTAATGAGTATAAGTACCATGCTATATTTATTGTTCTATTCTCGTGAACTTGTAGTCTATTCTCGTTACTAGGTTAGTACTCTTTCTCTTTGAATCTGATACTGCTGAGTTTAACTTGTAAAGTTTCTTTGTGTGTTGTTTTTAATTGGTTTGTGTCTCTATTGTTGTGGTCTTAGCAATACTTTCAATAATTTGTATAATTGGTGATCTGGTTTTACTTTCAAATTGTTGAGATTGTCTATTTATAAGTAGAGTACAGTTTGATTATTTGTTAATTAGTCTGGTTTATATTAATGTTGAACATATAAAGATGCACAAGGATTGGGTGCATCTTTGCAAGTAAGGTTTTTATATGAAATAATTTAGTTTTCATTTTGAATTGGCGACTTTACTTTTTTATTTATTTTTTCATACAATGGTGTGTTAAAGAGCTGATCCTGAGTATGAAAGGGGTGCTTCTAATTTTGTACGAGCCGTGGCTGCGGCTTTAGGAGACAATGATATGATCATATGTCCTTTCACTGATTGTCGTAACATAGATCGTCATCCTAGTAGTGTTGTAGTAGACCATCTAGTTATTCAAGGAATGGATAAGTCCTACATGATGCAGTTTGATTGGTATCATCATGGAGAATTGAAAAAAGGGTCTAAAAGTGAAAGCAGAATAAGTCAATGGAATGAAGAGATATTTGGGTTATATCAAGCGGCTGAACTGTTGAATGCAGAGTTTGATAGTAAGATTGATATGTGTGAGACTGCAGAGGGTGATGATAACAAGGAGAATGAGTTCCTTGCAAAGCTTGCAGATGTTGGAACTCCGTTATATCCAGCTTGTGTAAATCATAGCAAGTTGTCGGCTATTTTTTCACTGTTCAGACTTAAAACACAAAATGGTTGGTCCGACAAGAGTTTTAACGATCTGCTAGAGACATTACCAGACATGTTGCCTGAGGATAATGTGATGCACACTTCACTGTACGAGGTGAAGAAATTTCTGAAATCGTTTGACATAAGCTATCAGAAGATACGTGCTTGTGTCAACGACTGTTGTTTGTTCAGAAAGAAGTACAAGAAGATTGATTGTTGTCCCAAAAGCAAGACTTCAAGATGGAAGATCAACACACATACCGATAGAGTAAAGAAAGGTGTCCCACATAAAGTATTACGCTACTTTCCGATAATTCCACGGTTGAAGTGAATGTTTAGATCTGAAGAGATGGCTAAGAATTTAATCTGGCACTCTAATAACAGAAGCAGTGATGGAAAAATCCGACATCATGTGGATTCGGTTACATGGGATCATATGAATAACAAGTACCCTTCATTTGTAGCCGAAGTAAAAAATATGAGACTTGGACTGTCAACGGATGGATTCAGTCCATTCAATATGAAGAATAGCAAGTATAGTTGCTGGCCTATTCTGATGGTTAATTACAATTTTCCACCTAACTTATGCATGAAGAAGGAAAATATCATGCTTACATTGCTGATTCCCGGTCCACAACAGCCTGGAAATAGTATTGATATCTACTTAGAGCCACTTATAGAGGATTTAAACCATCTTTGGACCAATGGAGAGTTAACATATGATGCTTTTACTAAATCGACGTTTCAGCTGAAGGCAATGCTGCTCTGGTCAGTTAACGACTTCCCTGCATATGGGAATCTAGAAGGCTGCAAAGTTAAAGGAAAAATGGGTTGTCCTGTATGTGGTAAAAACACAGATTCTATGTGGTTAAAATACAGCAGAAAACACGTCTATATGTGTCATAGAAAGGGTTTGCCACCATCTTATATTTTTAGAAGTAAGAAGTCTTGGTTAGATGGAAACGTTGAGAATGGGAGGAAGGGTAGAATATTTACTGGGAGCGAAATTTCTCAGAACCTGAAAAATTTCAAAAACGATTTCGGAAATATGAAACGATCTGTTAGTAAAAGAGAAAAACTAGAATGTACTATACTACAATCTGACAGTGAAGATTCATCTAGTGAATCAAAAGAAGAAGAATTAAAAGTAGATGTAGAGGAATTATCTAGATGGAAAAAAAGATCGATCTTTTTCAAGCTACCTTATTGGGAGGTATGTTCTACTATCATGTTTGTCTTTTATTCACTAATATCATCAATCACGTATTGTTTAATTTGACTAAGTTTAAGGTATGTATGTTGATAGGAACTTCCGGTAAGGCACACTTTAAATGTAATGCATGTGGAGAGGAATGTTGGTGCTAGTCTCTTGTCTACATTGTTGCAATGTGGAAAATCTAAAGATAGTCTACAAGCTCGTAAAGATTTAGAGAAGCATGGTATTAGAAAGGAATTTCATCCTAAGACACAAGGAAAATGGACTTATCTTCCACCAGCACCTTGTTGTCTATCCAAGACTGAGAAGAAAATATTTTGTAGGCGGCTTTGAGACTTCAAAGGGCCAGATGGGTACTGTTCAAACATAACAAGAGGTGTATCATTAGAAGATTGCAAGGTATCATGTCTGAAATCACATGATTACCATGTTCTAATGTAGCAACTTATCCCGGTTGCTATTAAATGTTACACAAACATGAACCTGAAGTTGGTGAAAACTCAGCTGTAAGAGTAAGTCCTATATATCAAATCTGTCATTTAGTACTTAGAAATTATTGAATTTTAGTACTTTACAACATGAACATATGTTCTTTTATTTATTGTGATAATAGAGTGTGAACAAAAGAATACAACCAAAGTGTATCTTGCTTGACTGGTGTGGTGTTGATGAAACTGTTGCTAAGGGGAGGTTCATTTCTAATGATCCAGACGACATAGTGAATGAAAGTCACGTAGGTCCTACAGATAGTAAAGTTTTGGTTGAGACTGCTACTGTGCCAGAAGCTTTTCTTTGGAGACATGCTGCTAAAATGTATGTAATTAGGGAAGTTGTAGGTCATATTATTGCATTGCTGACCTATAATTGTGTTAATCTAGAGCAACCAAGTCAACCAGACACACCACTGGTAAATATATTCAACTTAATATCTTGTTAATTGGATTTTTGAGTTATAGAATTGCACAGAGTCATGATCAGTTAACATACATTATGTTTGTTTGAATGTGTTTGACAGGGATCTAAAAAGTGCAAACTGCTTGATTTGTCTTCAGGAGATGTTATTGTCGCTGAAGGACGTTGGCATACATAAGAACAAAATGTGTTGGTTAATAGACTTCCTCTCAGACCTAAGGCAGTGAAAGTATTTGTTGATGTTATACATATTGCTGACACTTTTATATGGAGGCCTACGATGGATGTGGCCTACTTAGAGGACTGTCTACAGTCTTTTGTAGCATGGCCAGCTGCCAAATTTGTTATCGAAAACACCACAGATGCAGTAGGCGAGAATTCTCCTCTCAATAATTCTGCATCAGCTGAGCCACATCGTCCAACAAGTTGTAACCCGCAGATTGTGACAGATCCTGCAAATGAAAATACAATAGCTTCACAACCATGTGCTGATAATTATGCAGTAGCGGGTTTAAAATCTCCTGTGAAGATGACAATATTAGCTTCCCAATCACAACTTCAGAGATCTCTGGTAAATTGTTGAATATATTTGTAGAGGTAATATGGTTAGTTTTCTATATATACTAAGTGGTTTATAATTGTAAAATGACAGCGTAAGAATGGAATTGGAGGAATTAAGGTAAACCAGAAGTGTAAGCTGATGGATATTGGCAGAAAGAAACAGTTTGTTGCTGAAGGACGTGTTCATTCAGTTGACCCAGATCATAAGGTCCACTTTGAACGCTTGGGGTATAATACAGCTAGATTTTGGGTCGACATGGTGAATGTAGATGATGCAGCAGTTTGGAGAACAACAGATGAAATCGAGTACATGAAAGATGCACTTGGTTCATCTATTGCATGGCCAATGGATAAGTTAGTCATCTTTTGAAGTTAACCAATTGGGTAGGTGGTGCAATTAGTGTAATGCATAGAAATGTTTGTATATTGTTGTTAAGTTAATGATGTATGTTATTGCTAGTGGTTGCATGGAATGAAGAAAATTGGTCCAGCTTAGCTATGTGAAGACTAAGCTATCGTACGTTTGTCTTGCTTTATTTAGTAGTTATTTCCTAGACTTATGGTATGTTCTTAGAACCTGAAGATATTTATTATGAATAATTTATTGCACCCAGCATTCAAAATTATATTAAGAATATTTTGAAGGTTATGAATATGATGCTTCACTTTATATTGTGCAAAACAGAGCTCTATGCTATGATACATAGCTATATGACTCCATTTATAGTAGCAACAATAAAAGAGTTATAATATTCTACTATAGTGTCATTAAAATGTAGATTGTAGCATAATTTAGTGTTGTAACAAAATATATTACAACTGCATTAAGATACTACAATAGAATGAAAGTTATAATCTTTTATTATAGCGAGAATAAAATGTTATTAAAAAGTAAACTATAGAATAATTTAACGCTATAACAAAATATTATAACCATATTCAGATGCTACAGTAAAATAAGCAACAGTAGCAAGTAATATGACATGTAATGTGTTTGCGTACAAAATCAAGAACAGCTATAATAAACTAAATATTAGAAGCAAAAAGTTGCTATCATATGTAGACATATCATAGCACACAGATTTATTGCTATTATATTGGTCGAATCTACAATAGCTGCTGATGACATAGCAATAGCAAATTATCCGCGTTATATGTATATGATAGCATTTTATCCGCGTTATTGATATACATTTTTCTTGTAGTGGTCACAAGGATTGGTTCTTCCTCTCTGCTTGAGCTCTTTTGTGAAGATGTGTGGATCTCAAGCAAGAGTCACATATAAGAGGTGGAAACTACAAGTCGGGCTTAAGTTAAAAGTGTCTTGTGGAACAAGGAAGACACAAAGACAGGGAGCTGTGAAGAGAATCAACAGATCGCTGTCAAGCAAAAATGGAAACTTGACATATCTTGGAATTCCATCTCAGAGAGATTTGGGTGATACTACGTTTTGTTAGACGCGTTTTATAAAGGCTAGAAGGGTGGGCGTGGCCGTCTAACACTTCAGAACTTTTAGGGAAGAGTTTATTTTTAGGTTTAGGGAGATTAAAACTCTTGAGAGCCATTGTTTGGGTTGAGTGTTGTTTCTTTCATTTTGTGTTGGTGTGAGTTGTAATCGACATGTATAAGACTTTTGTAGAAAAGCTTATATCAATAAAACAAATCAAGTGTTTGGATTGATGATTTCCGATCACAAGTTGTGTGTTGTTTATCTCTATACAATTTCAATTGGCATCAGAGCCATTCACCTAACCAAATCAGGTCCAATCCTGCAGAAAGTATAGAGGGGAAACAACAGCTGGTGGCAATCAGAGAACGATTGATATTGGATCCAAACAATTATGGTCACTGGAAAGTTTAGATGAAATATATCATCAAAGGGATCTATGAAGAAGCTTGGGGGGCTGTCGAAGATGGATGGACACCACCAACTGTGAAGAACGGGGATATGCATGTTCCCAAACCGAGGAAGAGCTAGACAGCCGAGTAGAAAGCTAAGTCAAAGTACAATTCCAAGGCGCTGTCAGCAATATTCACTACTTTGGCGCCGAATCAATTCAATCAAGCACAGGGATGTACAACCACAAAGTGGGCTTGGGATATCTTGCAGGTATCATTTGAAGGAACTTCTAGTGTGAAGTGGACTAGATTTGATATGCTAGCTACTCGGTTTGAGGCTCTCATCATGGATGAGCACGATACCATACAAGCCTTCAGTAGTAAGCTTAGCACTCTGTCTCATGGAGCATTGGTTTTGGGAAAAACTTACAAGAATAAGAAACTTGTTAAGAAGTTTATACGCTGTCTTCCCACAAAATTTCATGGACATCGATCTACTCTTGATGTCAAGCAAAACACTGAAAACATAAGTTTCACCCAAGTAATTGATATGATGCAGGCATAGAAATTTAACTCAACAAAGGTATTGAACCACACCACGGAAAAGGAATTGCTTTGTTAGCTGAAGAGAAGGCAAACCCACAGACAACTAACCTTGAAGATCAAGTAGGATTAATTGTGAAAAAATACCTCAGGGTTTTGAAAGGGGACAAGACAGATCTCTAAGAAAGATCAACAAAAATCTGACAGACATTGTTTTGAGTGTCAAGGCTTCAGTCACTTTAAAGTAGACTATCCAACTCTTAGGAGGAAGATAACACTTAAATGCTTTGAGTGTTAAGGATATGACCATATGAAGTATGAGTGTGTTGGTACAATGAAACAAAAGGAGAAGACCACTCTAGTAAGCTGGAGTGAAAGTGACATATCAGATAACAACGGGAACAACAATCTGGAATAATACAAAGCTAACATTGGTAGAATAGAGATTTATGAGGACAAAGACCTGGTGGCTAAGAACGAGGAAGAAAGTCATACGTCTGTCTATCAACGTGATCAGGGAATTGATACCAATGATGATTACAAATAAGAGGATAATATAGGTTTGTCACCTGTTAACGAACTACAAGTTGTGTACCAGAATCTTGTTGAGCTGAAAGACAAAAACAGCAAGCTGATTGTTGAGAACAAAGTCATGTCGGATAAAGTTCTGAATCTAGATACATAATTATAGTCTGAAAGGGGTTAGAACGCAGAACTAGAGAGTCGGCTGTCAGAACAACTATATAATATCAAGATGTTGTCCAAAGGAACTAAGGATCTCGATAAAATTCTACATTCTGGGAGAACTGACAAGACACTGGGGATTAGGTTATTGTGGTGCTGAGAACACAACAACCAATACCGTCTTTGCTAAAGCAGCTATCAATAATAAGGGTACATCACCACATCAGAAAATTAAGAAAGCAGCTTAAACGACATCTTAGAGATTTGGTCAACAGCAGCGGTATGGTCAACAACAGAGGTTTGTTCAGCAACAGAAGGTTGGTAAAAAGTAGTTGTATGGTCACCAACAGAGTTTCAGTCAGCAACAGAGGGTTGGTAAACAACAGTGGTATGGTCACCCACAGAGTTTTGTTCAACAACAAAGTTTTGGTCAACAGTACTGGTATGGTCAGCATAGCAGGAACTCGTGTCATGCCTATTAGAATTACCTCCAGGAATGATGGTACTCTGGAAAATATGGCCACATTAAATCTCAATGCTGAAGGTTTCAGAGCCGCCTCCACATGATCATGGATCAACATAAATGCTATAGGGATAATCAGTATTCTGACAAAATTTGGGTCAAAAAGCCGGATTTGTACTGTCATGTGGCTTACACAGAAGATAAGGATCACACTGGATTAGGGACAGAGCGCTGGTATTTCGACAGTGAATGTTCAAGACATATGACAGGAAAGATAGAAAATCTGTTGAACTTTGAAAAAGTTTCAGGTGGGAAGGTTACCTTTAGGGATGGAGCAAAACGAGAACTCAAAAGAAAAGGAGATACCGATGGACCCTCACAACCAAGACTAAGTAGTGTCTATTTCGTGGATGGCTTAAAGGAAAATCTCATAAGTATCAGTCAACTGTGTGATATGGATCTTGATGTGACATTCACCAAGATTGGGTGTAAGACATATAACACACAAGGAATGGTTGTCCTCATAGACTCTGAAAAGTAAGTGTATGAGTTGTCCAAGAAAAAGAAGGAAATTTGTGGCATTAACTATTAGGTCATATGAATTATCGGACAAAGGTGAAGCTTGCAAATCAAGAAGTCGTACGAGGACTACTTCAAGATAAACAAGAGTTTGTGTATGGTCCATGTAGCATGGGGAAACAAGTAAAAACTCAACACCAATCTGCCCCAGATGTAAAATCAACATCACCTTTGGAATTGGTTCACATGGATCTAATGGGACCAATTCAAGTAGCAAGTATGGCTGGGAAGAAATAAATTCTAGTAATGGTTGATGATTTCTCACGATGTACATGGGTAAGGTTTCTGAGGGAAAAGAATGAAACCATTGACAACTTCAAGATTCTAGTTGTATAGCTTAAAATGAGCGTGATGGGATCAAGGAAATCCGAAGTGATCATGGTGGAAAGTTTCAGAATGTTATCTTTAAACAATTATGTGAAATCAAGGCATAGTCCACATGTATGCTACTTCTCACACCCCTCAACAGAATGGTGTTATCAAAAGGGAAAACTGAACTCTGCAGGAAATGGCCATAGCCATGTTACATGGAAATGGGGTGGCAAAAACACTTTTGGGTAGAAGCTGTTAACACTGCATGTTACATCACCAATAGAGTGTATGTTCGAAATGGTACAAAGAAGACTTCATACGAGCTTTGGAAAGGTAGATCACCCACTGTAAACTATTTTCACGTGTTTGGGTGTGTTTTCTATATCCTGAATGACAAAGATCAACTTGGGAAATTTGACTCTATAAGAGATATAGGCATGTTTCTTGGATACTCGGGAACTTGCACATCGTTTCGAGTCTACAGCAAACAAACACTATTAGTACGGGAAACTGTGAATGTGATTTTTGATGACTCGTCTTCACCATTGGTAGAAATTCATCCTACACGTTCTGAAGATCAAGAACTACATAAATCTGTATCAGAATGTGAAACACAGATTCTTGATCATCCACATGTTCAGCTGGAAGTTCACATAAATCACTCTCAAAAAGATGTCATTGGGGAGTTACACAGTGGAAGGATCACTAGAGGAAAAGAGATCAACTTCAAACAGCTTGCGGGGGGACGAAAGGATACTGAGCTTTTTCAATTTGCATGTATCGTGTCTTCCGTGGAACCTAAAACACACAAAGACACTCTTCTGGATGAGTTTTGGATCGAGTTAATGCAAGACGAGATAGGAAACTACCACAGGCTGAATGTGTGGGAGTTGTTGCCACATCCCAAAGATGTAAATGTTGTTGGTATCAAGTGGATCTTCAAAAATAAGATCGACAAAAATGGCGATGTAGTGTGCAACAAAGCTCGTTTAGTTGCATAAGGATATTCACAAGTGGAATGTGTTGATTCTGATGAGACTTTTGCTCCCGTGGAACTACTTGAGTCAATCACACCAATTTTCGTTTTATTATAAGTTGTTTCCCTCCTCCGTTGTGTTTTTCTCTTTCATATGGTCAGATCTAATAGCGGCTACTGTTTTAGGATTCCTAATATAATTTCTAATTCTTCTATGGATTCATTCAAGAAAGTAAGTAGTCCTAATTTCTTAATAGAATTTACGATAATATATATTTTAATTTGCTATAAGTTTTAATTGAATTTACTTTGTTATCTAGCAGGGTTTAAATTTAAATTTTTTTTGTAGAATAAACCTATTATAATATCTAGCATGGGTTTAAATTTAACGGAACATGAAATTATTTTAAATTTTTAATTTATCATCTGCAAAAGATTTTTTTTATTTGGCATATGTTTTACATAAAATACAATCTTTGTAAAGGTAGTATAGTTGTCTGATTAGTGTAATAGTATTATTTTAATTTATTTAACACAATTTGTTTTTATATTATGATAGTTTTACGCAGATGTAATTTATTTATTTATATATTTTTAAATTACAATCACAATTTATTATTTCGAAAAAACTATGAGTATTTTTTCATATAAATTTGATAGCAGATTTTGTTTTTATATCTTTCGTTAATAATTCAAAAATTAGATAAGTTTTTTTCAATTAATTTGGCAAAAAATTTCGAGTATTTTAATTTTTCATATTTGTTTGTTAGCATAAGTTTTTTACTTTTATATGTTTGGTAAATATTTTAAAATTAAATTTTTGTATTTCAAATTAATTTCATTATATACATAAATTTTCCAATCTAAAATTTAACTCGCACGTGCGTACGCGAGGGTCCATTGAAATTGACAAACATAGTACTTTGCATTTCATTTGACAATGTTTGAAAGTTAGTATTTTCTTTACCGTTTTCCTAGTTTTTGAATAAACTCAATAGTCATTTTATTGTATTATGACTAAATTGACCTTGTGGAGTAGCTGACCTCTTTTATTTTTTCTTTGCATTGAATAAATGGAAAGACATCATAATATATAATATTGTTATATACGATATTGAACTACTATATTTCAATATAGAACCGACAATATAGAACAATAAAAACCAAACTTCTATATGATATAATATGATGATGAGATGGAGAAGAAAAATGGGAATGAGAAAAAGAATGTTATGGAGGAGGAGGAGATTAGTTCAACAATTACCTATAATTGATGGTAATAAAAAAAAAGACATTCTATATAAAGTAAATAGCATAGAATATTGTGCTCTATATCAAGTAGTATGGAATCAATTTATTCCGTATAAAATTATATATCAAAATATTTGTTTTTATAATATTCTTTTGTTCATTATTTTCTAAAAAAATAGATCCTAGTATGTGTAAAAAAAAATCTATGCTTATTTAGAAGAAAATTTTGGATTTGATTTAATTTTCTACTAAAAGATATGATATAAATAGAATTAGAGGAGGAAAGAAGAGGTTAAGAAGAAGAAAAAAAATTAAATAAAAGGGTAGAATGAAAGTGTGACAAAAAAAAAGGTAGAGTGAAAATATTATAGAAGATAAACATTGCCAAGAAGTAGGTGGTCCAGTTGGCTTGCCTTTGATCTAGCTTGGTACTAGGTGGGGGTTCAAATCCCGCTAGCTCCAATGGGAGTAATTTGGGTATGGATTGAGTCTTTGTCGATCTCATTAGTAGTAAGAATGAGTAAGGTTGACAAAAAAAAATATCAACATTTTTATCATTCCATAGCTAGTTTCTCAATTTTGGTTTTGATTTACGTTATTTGTACCAATTTCCTTTTAAAATCCGTATACCAAGAAATAGAAGAAAGTTTCAAACTTGTCTATAGGATCAAGATATACATTATTTAGGAAATTCAAAAATATTAGCCATAAGGTGTAATTAAGAACAGAAACGAGCAATATTGAAGAGGAAAAAAAGTGGAGCAATGTTTCTTGAGTACGTTTTATTGTTCTCTATTATAAGAGATCTAATTTAGATATACATATTCAATAAACTAGTTTGGATACTGATACTCGATCGACCGATTGAATGGTTGCTTCATTTAGCTGCTTGAATGTTTCTGTATCTTCCTAATCGATCGACCCGTCAATTTAGGAGAATTAGTTGACCAATCGTCTTTATGAACTTCATAAAACATACTTATCTGTTCCTTCTCACTGATCGACCGGTCGCTTCTGAGATTAGTAAGTGGAAATTTTTCTCTTTTCCGACATGTCTTCTTTTTTCCTTGAATCCTCTCATAGCTCAGTCAAACAAAATCAAGGTAAGTAAGTCTGAAAAGCCCTGATCTTAACACTCTAATGCAAAAGAAAACTAAATTGCAACAAAGGAAATAAACAAAACAATACAAGCAAATGGCACGAACCAGATTGTTAAAAACCAGAAAATATAATGAAGACATCAAAACCAGAAAAATATATTTAAACCTCTTTTTTATTTTTTCCGTCAATAGATAACAGATGGACAAAACTCAATCTATAACATAAATCTCACACCCAATAATCCCTTTTTGCTCTACTATATGTTGAAGGAATCGATCAAATCCCTGGTGCCAGAGTCATTAATTAGATCATCCTAACCACCATATTAAGAGGAACTCAACAAAACCTATGTTTTTTTTTTAACCTTACTCTTATAATTAGATCGACAAGGCCTGATCCATAGCCAAAACCCATATTCTAAAATCCCTCTTTTTCCTTCCCTTTGCATCTGGGAGGAATCGAACTCTGGTATCTGAGGAAAGGTAAAGTAACCACTACCACTGTGCCACACGTCCTCGGCTACCTATGTTTTTCTTAAATTCATATTTTAAATTGTTTCACTTTTCTTCTCTGCCTTTTTTTTTAATTGTTTTACATCTTAAATTGGACCGATGATATATATATATATATAAACTAAAGTTTTAAATGGAAATGGTATCTTGGTCTGAATATGTAACAATTGAAACTTGATCTACTAGCAAAAACTCTTTTTATTTAACTGGTTGAATTAATGTAACACATTGGAGGTGAAAGACTGAAATTCAGGTCGAAGATACGGCGACAAGAATAGAATTTGCTACGTTAGGTTTCTGATTTGAGAATACTATATATGATCACAAGTCCATAACCTCTTGGATAACATGAAAATGGTAAAACTGTGTTTGGATGAGAGTCTAATCCTTTGAACACCTTTACATCAGAACATTATTTGCGTTCTCAAAGAGGCTCCTATAAAAGCAGGAAACAAGAGAAAAAGAAGAACAACTTTGTGGTCGTCTAAAGTAATTATATATATATATATAAGGATAAATAAAATCATAAAAAAAAATGCCAGCCAATAATTCAGAGAAAATAGATACTGAGATAGCCTAATCATAACTTGTAGTAGAACATTTAAAATATATTTTTGATCCAATATTAATTTTTTGATTTTAAAAATAAGATATTGCATCATATATTTAGCACAAAGTTATTAATACTAGCAAGCTGACTCAGAAACACGATAATATATTATATATATACCTATATATATATGATTTTGAAGAATTCAATACTATTTGATGTTAACTCAATATCTCAATATATTAGTATAGTTTATATAGAAAAAATAATATTAAAAACAAGGATTAAACTAATTAAAAGTGATGACAGAAGCCTAGAGAGCACAAAGGAGTGAGATGCAAATAAACAGCTCCAAATTGTATCTCATCATCTGTGCTCTCTATCTTCTGTCAACACTATAAATAGTAATGTTTTTCCTACCATTAAAGTCTGTTTTCGATTAAAAAGGAAAAACAAGAGAAGTACCAACATACCTCGATGGATATCAAGAATTTGATTAAAAAGGAAATACAAGAGCAGATGATCCTTCAAGTTATATCTCAACTTTGTTCTGCATGATGAGAAATATATGGATGACTTAAGAGAAGTACCGAAAGAATTGTTGATGAGATGATGAGAGTTCTTAGAGTCACTATTTATAGACGAACATAAAAGAGTGAGATGATTTCTCCTTGCTCCAACTGAAGAGTTCATCATTTTTTTTCGACAAGTTTGGAATAATTTTGTTATAATTGGTTCCTTTGGTATATACGGCTTTCAAATATAATTCTTGATCAATGAAAGAATTTATATTCTTGTTGGAAAAAAATTATTATTCGCGGTCAACGTCCACGATTAATACTACTTTGGTGTTATCTACCTATCTTGCAATATAGTTTTAATTCTTTTGTTTTGTTTTTCTATTTTCTTTTTGGAACTGAGAAAAAAAACGAAAAAAAAAAAACAACCAGTAGATTAGGTCTAAAGTGTTTTTTTTTTAAATCCAAAATGCTACTGAGATATACGTATGCATGTATATCAATATTTTATCAATCCTTATGATTTTTGTGAACCCAAATGATTCATATACTAAACTATGGTTAATAATCGCCAAAGTATCTCTATATTATTAAGGGAATTGTTGTTAATATACAAATTCTGCACCTATGCCTATGCATTTTGCTCAAAATTTTGAATTTTATCAAAAGAAAAGAAAACATAATATTAAGATAGAATAAATATTTAAGGTAAAGTAGTTACATGTCTATATCTACAGTATTTTTCATTGAAATTGACCTTTAGGTTCTTGTAAAATTTTGTGTGATAG
Organism: Lepidium africanum; assembly: GCA_900406405.1. NCBI lineage: Eukaryota > Viridiplantae > Streptophyta > Magnoliopsida > Brassicales > Brassicaceae > Lepidium > Lepidium africanum. The sequence continues at coordinate 15,121 of OVAX01002166.1, read as the reverse complement.
ACTTTATAATATCGATCAAATTTTGTCTATCTACTTAAAATGAGGAAACAATGTTTCAAATGGGAACGTAATATTCTCTAGAATTGGCCATTTTCACAGGCAACTACTTGGACAGAAGTTACTTTAACTGTTTTCTTTTTCTAGGTTTAAATTCGATTTTGCCTTGTAGTTAAACTATATACCAAAATAATAGATTTAATTAACAGAAATCTGTACAAAAAAAACGAATGATGGATAGGTTGAAAAATTGTTAGTTCTGCCATGATATTCTTGTTGTTATGTTTTGAGTCTAATTATATATGTTGCTTAATGTTTATACGTTTTGAACTTGCGCTTAGATTCAAGGGTCTAATTTACTAATGAATTAGGGTTTCACATACACTTGTTTTCTTTCTTTTCAATTAATATATATACATTGAACAATTGTCCACTAATATATCAATCAGTCTCATTTACCTATAAAAATAATAGAGTCGTCGTTAGTAAATATGTAAATATCTTGTGTGATATATGCGTGTCTCAGTTAGTTCTATCGTATATATAGACCGTTGAAATGATAGGTTTAATATAGTTGTTAATATGGTCGGTCCAAACACTACAAAAGACAACCGTAGTTGACAACGAGAAAAGAGAGAAGAGATAGATTGAAAATTGGGCTGACATCGAATTAAAGCTGATCATTACCGTGAATCTACTAATTCAGTGAGCAATTACTATATATATATATATATATATATATAAATGTTTTTTTTTTAAGTGAGCAATATTTTTCCAGGTTCTCTATTTGCCTTCCAATGCCACAGAGTTTATCTTATTTTAAATGAATAATATATAGTGAATATTTATATTTTGATGCCAGGTATGTGGACTAGTACCGTTTGCGAGTACTCTTGGACCAAAAAAAATATTTTATATATTTTGATTTTCGTTGGAAAATAAAGAATCAGTTCATTCTTCTTCTCATGATATGCTATGAACAAAGAATTTTACTCTGGGCGATTTCACTAGAATGTACTAAAACTTGATTGTAAATACAAATCTAGACTCCAAATTAAGTTAAATGCAAAACTAATTCAAAAAGTTAGTGAAATTACCATTTTTCCTTAACGAACAAACAAAAAATCATATGCAATAATTACAATTGTAGCCTTCCATAGTCTACAATTTAAGTCTATATACGAATAGACTTCGATTGTAGACTAAATTTATTTTACTTTTGATTTTTTGAATAGTAAAATTAATTTAGTGAAACATTTATATAGATAATTAAAAAAAAAGAATTAAGAAGCACTAAAATTTAAATTTATGAATTAAACTAAATTTAAATTTGTGTGTAGGATATGTAGAATTTAATTTATTCTATAATTTTAAAAATTTTTATACAAAAAGTAGATGAAATATTTGTATACATAAGCAAAATAGAAGAAAATTATAAATATTAAAATCAAAATTTATGAAATTAGATATAAAATATCAGTAATTTTAGTTTAGAGATTTATCAATATTATAGAGTTATTGTAACTTTATAAATCTACATATTGTAGACTTATTATGAAATCTACATATTGTAGACTTATTATGAAATCTACGTATTGTAGACTGTAAATAAACTCTACTTTATAGACTGTAAATAAAGTCTACAATTCAAAATTTGAATAAGTGAACCGAGACTAAACCAATTTAATCAAAAATTTTACCAAGATTAAACCAAAATACCAACGAAATTTTACCAAACCAACATTAAACCAAATTATTTACCCTACATGTAAATTAGAAATTCATCTTTTGTGGGTAAAAACCCTAGCAACATTAAACCAACAAATTCTCTCCAAGCGGCAGCCGAAATTTGCTTCACCATTCTCGCCAATGACGGCGTGAAGAAGTTAGGTTCTTCTTCCTCCTCTCTCTTTCTTCACCATTTTGTCTTTTTATTTGTTCTTCACTGTTCTCTTCATTCTTTTTTTTTGTAGAAAAAAGGCTTCTCGCCGGCGTGAGGAAGAGGACGGCGTGAGGAGGAGGACGGCATTAAGGAGGACAGCATGAGATTAGGTTCTTCTTCCCCCTCTCTCTTTCTTCACCATTCTCTCTTTTTAGTTGTTCTTCACCATTTTCTTCATTTTTTTTGGAGAAAAAAAGTCTTCTCGCCTTGCCGGCGTGAGGAGGAGGAGACCACGAAGGGGCAAGACCACGGAGGAGGAGGACGGTGTGAAGAGGTTAGGTTCTTTTTCCACCTCTCTTTCTTCTTTCTCTCTGTTTTTTCTTCTTCCTCCTCTCTCTTTTTTCTTTCTCTCTGTTTTTCTTCTTCGTCCTCTCTTTTTCTTCTTTTTTCTTCAATTGAGGTTTTACTTCTCTCTGTTTTTTATTTGTTCTTCATCATTATCACTTCTAACCATTTCTTCTTCCTCTTTATGCAGATCTGATGAAAATTCTCTCAAGGTGTTCTTCTTCCTCACCTATTTGTTCTTCCCTTTGTTCTTCTCCTTCAGATTTGTCTTCTTTTTCACAAACAAAACTTTTTTTTAGTAGGTTTGACAAGTTCAAGGTTTTTGGAGGTTAAGGATTCAAAAATTTATATGTGGCTTGTTCATTTTTGTTTGTGTTCTTATTCATCTCCTAAAATTAGTGTTTACAGAATTTTACAGATTTTTTACAGAATTTTACAAATTATTCATCTCTATTTTTACAGATTTTTTTGTGTTCTCTTACAGATTTTTTTGTGTTCTCCTCTTTTTTTACAGATTTTGTTTGAGTTAAGTTTTGCTCATAATTTTTTCCGTTGGTTTAAGATAGTTGTTAGATTTTGTTTTATTTGGTTTAAGATAATTGTTGGTTAGTGTAATTTGAGTTTGCATATTTTCTGAAAATTGTTGTTAAGTTGTCTAATTTTAGTTTTAAATGATTAAAGATTTACATTATAATTGTTGTAAAGTTAATTGATGATGTCTCTTGTAGACTTTGTGTACAGATTTTTCATGTAGACTTCCTTTGTTAATTTTTAGTGTAGATGTTTCATGTAGAGTTCGTGTAGAGCTTGGTGTAGATGTTTCATGTTTCATGTATAGCTTAGTTGTGGATTTCTTGGGTAAATGTTTCGTGTATTTAAAATGTAGATTGAAATTGCAGACTGAAAGTGTAGACTTATAATGTAGACTTATAATGTAGATTTGTGTTGTAGATTTATATTGTAGATTGGTATTGCAGATTTGAATTGCAGATTTTCAGTTAAATTACCTTGATCGTTTACAGGATATGGAGATTCCAGAGTTGCCTTTACGGTGGTTCACAAAGGATGCATAACCAGTACCACCCAAAAAGAAGTATTAATCATTACGGTGGAAACTCGAAGCTCATGTGATGTGATGACGAATGTGATGAACTACGCAATTCGAAGCTTGGTGTGTTTGCGAAGTTTCATGAGCTGGACTTTGTTTGGCAATCAAGAATTGTTTTTCATCTCTACACTCTACAGTTGGAGTGCAAGAAAAAATATGAGATGTGGTGTCTCATTGGGGTACAACCAATCCGGTTCTCTTTGAATGAGTTCAAAGAACTCACTGTGCTAGAGTGTGAGTATGTAAAGAATATTGATAAGCCTCCAGAGATTGAAGGGACCGATGAGAGGATAGCGTTTTGGGGTCTTCTTGGAGTTCCTTGGAGAGTTGGACCAACTTCAGATGATTTGTTAGCTGCATGTAAGTCATGTGAGACATGGTCCCGTGAAAACCGGATGAGGCTAGGGTACCTTTGCATCTATGCAGCGTACATCGAAGGAAAGAGGTCGTCGACAAGCATTTAATGGCATTTGGCTAGTATAGTAATGAATCTGGGTGAGTTCGAGAACTACCCATGGGGAAGGGTTTGCTTCAAAAATTTGATGGAAGCCATCAAGTCAAATAGCCTATTTAGTGCAAATACCATTGAAGGATTGTTCAAATTCTTTAGATTTGGCTGTATGTCGCTCTTCATAATTTTGGAGACAAGAATGGTGCACCTATAAAAGGTGATCCAACTCCACCTATGCTAGCTTATAAAGGGGCTAAACATGTGAAATACACTAAGGAAAACATGTTGAAACAAGTTCTTATTTTCTCTCTCGTTTTCCTCTGATTTTCGATGATATTATAGTGCAATGGTATAATTACAAGTTGTATTAAGTTCTGTTTAGCTTCTAATTTTTGGCAGTGTTATAATTCAATGTTTAGGTTCTTATTTTTTCTTATCTTCTTGTAGATGTTAGTAAACAACTTCAAAATGTTGGAGTATAAGGAGATGTTTCCGGTATGGGATGATGATATCGAAGATGTCAAAGTTGACAAAATCATAAATGCAATGTATGGGAAGCTTCCTAGCACTTCTTAGGAGCTCTGCCATCTTACTGTAAATCTGACAAACAATGGGGGCTAGAAGTTGATGATATATACGTCCTTTTGAAAGTCAAAGAAGGTACAAACTAGTAGATGTATAGTGTGTAGTTTGTTAGTTTGTAGTTTGTTAATTGGTATGTTTTATGCAGTTTATTGGGTAGCTTTGTGGATCTCAATTCCAAAGAGGCACATAACTATATGGGATAATGGAGTGCATTTAGCACGAGCAGCCAAAATTACAGCGGTATTCATGCTTATCACAGTTGTCATGGCTCATATACTACATGAATTGGTGCCACGTGAAGATATGTACAAGTATCCACTAACACTGTTCACACATGAACAGCTAGCTGCTTCTAAAGTGCCCCAAAACGAGAAAAGTGGAGACTGTGGTGTGTACTGTCTAAAGTACATAGAGTGTCATGCTCTAGGTGTGCCATTCTCTCCAGGGTTGTGTGATGCTAACATCAAGATTATTAGAGATAAGCTATTGGCAGAGATATTTGATGAGACTAGTATTAGGGGAGCTGAGCTAAATGGGTATAATGGTTTGGACCTCTACGATGGGAAATAGTGTTTAGGTCCAATTCTTTATATGTATTACATGTTTTGATTCTTGCAGGCATGTTTTTTGGTACTTGCAAGAGAACTTATATTTTTGGGGATTGGTTAACAGGGAATATTTTTTGGGGATTGGCTAACAAGTCTACTTATATGCGGTTATGTATTTTGGATATTGTATGTGAGAGGTTATTTTTGGGATATTGTATGACAAAGATTATGTATTTTGGCTATTGGATATGTGATTGACTATATATACATTTGTTTGTAGGTGAAATGTGATCACAATTTTCTAATGCTTCATATCACTTAATGTTCAAGAAACTGAAAAATGTCTACTAAACCATAGTAATATATCAAACTAATAAAGTAGTGACAATTTGGTTTTCCAGTCATCATCTCTTCATTACAAACATAGTATCCTAACAAAATATTAAAGTAATCCTCATCCGAACAGAAATAAATAAGTAGCTTAACAACGTAGACTTCATCTGCTGATTTAACATGTAGCTTCACACGGTAGACATCATCTGCTGATTAAAAATGTAGATTCAAATTGCAGTCTACGGAGACATTATTAATTCCCGATCAAACTTTTGTGAATTTTAGATAGATTATATTAATTGAAACTAAAGAGATAAGTTTGTGACAAATCATACGTTAGGGCTCACATAATCTGCTCGAGTGTGTCCTGGTTCCTTGCATTTCGAACAACTGTACTGCTTACTAATTTTTCTTACTTTGCTTTTCGCCTTAGCAATCTCAAGCCAGCTTTGCCACCTAGATTTCTTCTTTCTTTCATTAAGAATCTTCACTAATGGAGGCTGACATGTTTCCTCTTATTTTGGAGCTTGATCATAGTCACTTTTAGGCAAGATGCTATGTGCATATGTTGAATACAAGTAGTCTTTGCATAGTATGGGGATACAAGCATAGACAAATCCAACTTAGCCTCTTTTGTAGAAGTAATAACATGTAAGCAAGGTATTTGTTCAACACCAAACACACCACACTCGCATGTAAGTTGGTTGAAGTCAACTAAACAATTTTGTGGGCCTCCCTTCACATAGAACCTCCATGTATCTATATGTTCCGCCACCATTATGTCCGTGTAATGCCCTCGTACAGCCAATAGATATTCAACTCCACAACTAAAGCGTGTTGTGAAACTCATAGCATTCTCCCGTCGTTTGCAAAACCACATCCCAAGCTTCTCGCGTATGAACTCCAATAGAAGTGTTATTGGAAATCCTCTTGCTAGCTTGAATGCAGAATTTAGCGATTCAACGATGTTGCTAGTCTGTATGGTGTATCTGTTACTCGGGAAATGAATACGAGACCATAAAGTTGGGTCTGCATCTTCTAAGTATAACGCAAGGGCAGGATTGATATGGCCCAACTCGTCCATGTATCTAGTGTAATCCTGCAGTGTATAAGAATATGCTGCACATTTGACCAAATACAAGAGGTGTTTACCTTTAAATTTACCCACTATGTTGCTCTGGAGGTGATAGTAACATATTCCTCGAGTGGCACATGGAAGAACCTTCTTGCATGCATTTTTTATGGATGTGTGTCTGTCAGAAACTATTGCCAACGGATACTGATTAGAGAAACAAGCTCTTAATTTCGAAAAAAACCACTCTCATGAAGCATCATTTTCGGTGTCCACAATTCCAAATGCCAATGGAAAAATCTGAAAGTTACCATCTTGTGCGCATGCCAATAGCATAACACCACCATACTCCCAGAGAGGTGACACCCATCAACTACAATAACTCATCTAAGGAATTGAAATCCAGCTATGAGGCTCTAGACGATATGAATAGATATTTAAATCTATTAAACTCGTCGAGTTTGAGGCTCGTGACTGTACCTGGATTTGTTTTTTGCAAAAGATGCAAATAAGAAGGCAACATCTCATATCCATCTTCAGCTGGCCCTCGCACCAATTCCTGTGCACATATTAATGTTCTATAAGATGCAGTATAATCCATCTTCAGCCTAAACATTGTTTTCATTGACACTTTGATATGTTTCAGCATAATCCCATCAATTGTACCAACTACCTACAAACAACCTAGCAATGTGTTTTGGAGAAGAGAATCTAAAATGAGCCAATCCCTCTACCATTGAGCATGTATGAACTTCCACATATTTTGTCACCCAAAATCTATTTGCTTCATTCTTGACGCTCGCTCGGATCTTCCATCCACACCCGTTAACACAACATTTAGCCACAAAAAAGGTTTTGTTTGACTTGTATACTTTCATAGAGGATCTCAATAATACACAAATCATTCGCAATTCTGAAACCAGCTCATCCTTGCTTTCAAAACTCTTATTGACATATATATTATTGGTACCTCTGTCTTGCCCAATAAAACCCATGTTGAGATCATCAGTATTATAAATTGCATCATCTCCATTTTCCACTTTCCCATATTTACTATAATCACCACCATCAACATATGCCTCGGGTTTTTTTTCCAACTCATTTGTGTGCTCTGCTATCTCTTCTTTAATGTAATCATCAATATCATCTTCATCATATCCTCCATCTGTATCAATATAAGAGTCTTTATTGTCTTCAACCTTCTCCTCAACTCGAAATGTCACGCATAGACGTACAACATATGATTTACTAATCTCCACCAAACCATGTATTTATCTATCATTTGTTATGTGCATAGGAGGAGTATCTAAAGGCATTTGTTGCAGCATTGAGTCTGGTAGTGAATAGGTCAGCCCAACAAACTCGGTTGTATCTAGATCATAATCACTTTTAACCATTTGAACAAGTTCGTCATGAGTACATATATCATGTAAGAAGAACATTCTCCCACCTTTGATATAATCCACTTCAAAGTGCCAACACTCCCCTCTCATCATCCATTCACCACAAATAGCAGGTAATTGAATCATTGTCTGTATAACAAACAACAAATTTAATTAATATTAACAAGATCATAACATAATCGTCGTAGATTGTATTTTACGTCTACTGTTGGTAGACTTAAAATGAAGTCTACACATAGTATATGTAAAATACAGTCTACGAGAAATTAGCTACATGCCTAATTATTTCAAAATTTTATTAAACCATAAATATAACACATAAACATGTCAAATTTAGACACAGACAGACAACTGAATAAAAATACATGGAAAAAATTCTATAAAAAAAAAACATTACATATAAGTTATAAACTTAATTTTAATGAAATTGTTATAGTAGACTGTATTTTAGGTCTACTATGGGTAGACTAACAATGCATTCTACCACAAGTAGACGTAAAATAAAGTCTACAAGAAATGATCTACATGCCTAAATTATTTCAAAATTTTATTAACCCATAAATATAACACATATACATGTCAAATTTATACACAGACAGACAACTGAATAAACACACATGGGAAAAAATCTTTAAAAAATTAAAACATTATATATAAGTTATAAACTTAGTTTTAATAAAAATTTTATAGTAGACTTTATTTTAAGTCTACTAAATGTAGAAGTAAAATTAAGTCTACTATATGTAGACAAAAAATAAGGTCTACTCTAAGAAGACTTAAAATACAGTCTACTACCGGTAGATTAAAAATACAATATACTCTTAGGTTAGTTTTGCATTTGACCAAACTTTGACTTTCTAGAAGTAGACTTCATTTTAAGTCTACAAGACAAGTCTACCGCTAACATCAAATAGTATACTTCATATGAAATCTACTGAGGTTATTTTTGCAATTGACTAATATTGACTTTTGTGCATGAAATCTACTTTAGCAATCTACAGACTGTAGACTTTAAATGAAGTCTACATTTATTATTGTAGATTTCATTTAAGTCTACTTTTTTTTAAAGTAGATTTAAAATGAAGTCTACTTTTCATTTGATTACGTCATATATCCAATGACGTAAGCTATTTAATTGTAGACTTCATTTTAAATTTACAGTTGTAAATGTAGACTTCATATGCAGTCTACACGATGTTGACTTCATATGTAGATTTCATTAAAAAAAGTCAAACTTGGTCAATTGCAAAACTAACCTCAGTAGACCTAAAATGAAGTCTACTATTTGAAATTTTTGGTAGACTTCTCGTGTAGACTTCAACTTCGATGGTCAACACATTGGTCAATTGCAAAAATAACCTTTTTTAACGTAGACTTAAAATGAAGTCTACATCAGATTTTTTTTCGACACAAAGAGAAATGTGTAGACTTCATTTTAAGTCTACAACATATTGGTCAAATGCAAAACTAACACATTTGTTGACTAGTAGACTTCATTTTAAGTCTACATGGAAAGTAGACTTCATTTGAAGTCTACTCTCTGCAGAAAAATCGAAAAAATGGTAATGAGTTAGATTGAGCTTGTGTTTACCTTCAATTATTACCCAAAAACTTGAATCAACCTAATACCAACGAAGCCCAATCATTTTTCATCTAAAAACCTCTAAAACAAGGAGATCTAAGAACTTTGAAAATTTTCAAATGCAAATGAGAGAGTTTTTTGTATGAAATTGATGAGAGTGTAGGAAAATATGAAGTTTGGTGGGTTAATTAGGGGTTATTGGATCCGAATTTGGTAGGTAAGTGAGCATTTAGAGCTCACTTTTGGTTGTTAATGGTGGTTGAAAATATTGAGAATGATGGCATTTTTGTAAATAAGTGATTCCAACCAGATATTTATGTCTTTTTAAGTTGTGTTGGTTATTTAAAAAAAAAAACAAAAATGGCATTGAGTGTAAATATAAGGTGGTTCAAGGATAAAATAGAGAAAATTTAGAGAGGGAAAAATGGGGGTTATTTTTGCATTTGACCTAATAAATTGACCCATTTTTGAAACAAGCCCTTTTACTTATCGCCTTTTTGCTAGTTGTATTCTATAAGGGCTTGGCAAAATATATATAAGATTTGATTCAATGCAGTATTTATTTTAATTAGATCTGAAAATTTTGGAGATACATAAAATTTTGGACCAAAGTAAATAGTAAAATATAATATCCTTTGTAATATAATAGTGTTATGCATATTTATAGTTAATTTTTTTTTGCTTTATATTTTATTTTTATGATGTTATCATTTTTAGGCTATGTAATTTAGTATTAGTTTTGTTTTTGTAGCTAATTGGACTAAAAGTTTTATAGTCCTTGAAAGCTGTACTTGTTTTTTTTTTTAAGTCTTAACTATTGATAAAATCTTTATTTTGAATTTTAAAATTCATATTGAGATTTTTTCCTAATATTTTTACTTTTTTTAAAAAAATAATTTTTATGTATTTTATCTTTATTATTATTTTATTATTTTTTTGAAAGTAGATCGAAGCGAATTATTTGAGGATCTTTGAAGAAAAATGAATATCCAAATTTCTAGATATTAAAAAACATTTTGATCGAAACGGATCACAAATCCAACTAAAGTGGAGCAGATCACGAACATTGCAAATTTTCTAGATATTCATTCCGTGTCCACTCCTATATTCTATCATCCTCCGATTTTGTACATGATGTGTTGCATTTTTGACGAATTTAAACCTCTGAGTTCAATGGTTTTTTTAGTCTTTTGTAATCTTGTTAGTGTCTTTTCATGTCAAAAATGAGCTACGATGGATTTGGACACTCAAAACATGGACAAAAAAGATAGAAATTAGGGGATTTTGCAAGCTCAAATTGAATGGTCCATAACTGGATCAATCGATCCTATATTCAAGAAGAACGTTCGAACATCAGATTGACCAACTTCTCGTGACAGTTCATCCTGACCACAAGACCGATCGATTCGACTTCCAAAACAAGGACGTTCGATTAGGAGATCCAGCAAACTGCTGAAGACCAATTGATCTCAAGTCGAAGACGTCAGCGTGAAATCTACGGGATCAATTGATCCACACCTAGACTGATCAATTAAGACCGATCTTGCGAGAAAACCAAGATTTGACAATTGAATTTCGTCTGCTTTAACTTAATTTGTACCAAAACAAATTTTAGACTATTAGAATTAGGTTTTTACCTCTTTTTCAGAAGTCACTTTCATTATTCTTTCAGCAACTTTTCTTTTGTTCTCTGAAAATTAAAGCAAGAGGTTTTTATTGTAATCTGCAATTTGTAGAAGATTTCTAAACTCTTATTCTATTTAATTCAGTTTATTGTTATATTTATGGGGGAATTGGTTGAATAGCACAAAACACTAATTAATTGAGTATTTAGCGTATGTATTTAGGTGATCAAGAGAATAGCACAAAACCCTAACTATTTACAGCTTTAACCCTTTAATAATTATCTTAAAATTAAAAACAAAGAATTGAAACTTATGTGGATGAAAGAAACTTGAGCAAGTCTACTTGCTACAATACTACTACGTTGCTAATTATACTATATGGAATAGAACTACTATATACTATAAAATATATAATACATAACAATAAAAAGTATTCATCATTATGGTATATAAGGATGAGGAAACGGATAAAAAAAAGAAAAGAAGAATGAGAAATAGAAGGAGAATGAGAAAGACAAGAAAGAGTACGAGGAGGATGATGAAGAGGATGAGGAGAAGGAAGAGGAAAAGAATAATGAAGAAGGGAAAGGAGGAAGATAGGGGGAGGAGTAGAAGATAGGAAGAAGAATGAGGAGGAATAGAGGACCAAATAAATAAAAGTTGACGAAATTTTTTCCAAAAAATATGTATAAATTGATGGTTTTAAAAGAGTAAACATACTATATCGATTAGACACTTGATATATTCTTGATTAGACACTCGATATATTCTCGATATATATAATTGTTCTATACAAAATTCGTCAATAACACATTCATTTTTTTATTAAAAATCTCTTTCATTTTTTAAAAATTTAAGTATTAAGGGGTGTAGAACAAATATATTCTTTGTTTTTCTAAAAGAATTTTAACTTTGATTTTTTTTTACATCAAACGTCATATTAAAAATAGAATTAGAGGAGGAGAGAATGAGTGAAGAGGAAAAAAAATTAAAAATTATATGAAATGAGTAAAATGGGTAAAATGAAAAATATTGTATAAAATATGTTGAATATTAGTTGATTTAAGGTTTAGTGTTATTTTCTTAATTATAACTGTCATTTTTATAATTTTTCTGTGTTTATCAATTCTTCTTATTTGTTTGTTCTTTTTTGCTATGTCTGTGTAGTTTTCCAATTTTAGGTTTGGGGTTTTTCAGAGATTTCATGATTGGATAAATAAGGGTTAAATAGGGATTATCTCAGGGTTCTTTATCTATAGCTGTGTTTAATGTTTAAGTTAGCTTAATTACATACCTTCAGATTTTAGGTTGTTTAGCGCACCAAAAGTGTTTAATAAAATACCTAAAAGAACACAGATGAGCAAATTGTCTTTCGCCAATGAAAGCTAATGTTAAAGCGATTTGTGAACATATGTAAACATGATCTTTAATGCATGTCTAGAATTTTAAGTTCAAATGATAGTTAGAATTCTAGGTTGCTAGACATAGTAGTCGACACCATAATAGTGTATTTACTAACAATTAGAGTTTTGAGTTCAAAAACGGATTTAAATTTTTCCTGAATAGTGTCGTGATTATAGCTTTGAATTCTTGATATTTTCCTAAATTTTGATGCTTTTACTTATTTGAATCTTCATAGTTTATTTATATTGCTTTCATTAATTTAAACAACAATAACCATATTATGTCTTAGCTTAAATTAACTCTAAAATTGATAGGGTAACAAGTTAGTCTTCGTGGATTCAATTCATTCTTTACTACGTCGTTTGATATGCACTTGCATTAGGATTGTAGGGTTTAAAATTTGTGTATCAGTACACTATCTGTATATTTCATTAACGAGTAGTAATATAATGTACCAAATATTATATTCTATTTTGTTTTAGTTTTTATAGTATTAATTGTTGAGTTATGGAGACTGATTTGCCAGGAACCCCTTTGTTCTCTACGCAGAGCAGGGGTCAGGGGGCGCAGCAGCCACCAAAATCGTTTGGTTTTGGGCTTTCAGTTATGTATGGGCCTTGTGGCCCAAATCTCTATCATTCTATATATATATCCCAATGTAATTGTAAACCCTAACTTTTGATCCGAGTAGTGAATTGCACTAGTGTGGCCGTGGACGTAGATCAGTTACGATCGAACCACGTAAAAATCCCTGTGTTTTTGTCTCGATTCTTTCTTTACCTTCTTGCTTTCGGTTACTGCTTTTGAATCGATCCTCAACATTAATTTGGACAAGTTTACTTTGAAGAAGTTTTTCAAAATCCCTATGAGGATTTTTTTGCACATGTTTAATTTGGATGGTCTTTTTTAAAATTATACCAACTTTGAGGGTTGTTGTAGATGTTTTATATAGAGGATTTCTAATAAAATTTTGTCATTTTGAATGTTTTTTTGCACATGTTTTACTTAGATGATTTATTTCTAAATCAAAATTTCTTTGGTGGTTTTCTTGCAAAACACCGGTGATAATTTTATCGAAATTGTGTTTGAGTATTTGTAAAGTTTTTAATCCAATTACCCTTACTTTCTTGCTAAGTTTTGAATGCGGAAAATAAAAATTTAACAATAAATTTTAACGAGTTCTTCTTTTAGTAAAGAATTTGTCTCATGTGGAAATCTTCATTCAATAAATGTTGGAGTTCTGAATCTTTGATCTATAGTCTTTTTTCCAAAGTTTGAGTCGGCCGGTTGATAATACTATATTTAAAGTGTTATCACCCCTTACAACTAGATCTAAAACTCATAACCTCTTTATGTTAGAAAACGAACAAAAATCACTTACTTCATGTGGAAACTTACTTCCGCAAACATATACTATAAAAGTCAAGTGTAGGTTTTAATACATTTTTTCTGACGTCTTTATTTTACAAGACATTAATATATTCCATTTATTAATCCTGTAAGAAAAGAAAAATCAAGCTATCTTGTAGATTTTATTTTGGTGTCTTGAACATAACTAGGAAAAACCGAGAATGTGAGGACAAGAACATGAAACCTAGTTCACACAACCAAAGATTCTTAAACAAAGGTTCTAAAAAAATTCTCTAACCAGAAAACCCTATATATTTTTCTCTTTGTTCTTGTTGTTGTATATGTTGATGATCCTTCAAGTCTAATATTGGTAGATACTAAAGACAATTCTTGCTCGTTTATCACTTCACTGCAATTTTTTTGTTTTGGTAAGACAAGATTCATAGCTCATATTTATCTTTAAAATTTTTATTAATTACCACATGTAGTAGAGTAGAGTCGAACTCCCGATGCACATTTTACAAAGACTTTTTTTTCCCTATTATATTAGTTTTTGCTAGTTTTATTTTATTATTCTACAAGTTGAACTATCTATATAATCTAATAATTAATCCAAAAATTTTTATTTTAATATTTTACTTTTGAAAGATTAAAAAGAATCATGAAACTATATATTATAAAAGGCTGTTTGATTTCTTTTCTGATCATCTTGTGTAAGCTAAATAAAGTGCAAATGTTATTGAAAGTTTAGACAGGGTTTATTATATTCTTACAGTAAATTTTCTCTATTCTAGATGTTAATGTGTTGTATATTTAACGATCTAATTATTTACGATGTAGAGTCTATAAGCGTTTCTAATTAAATCAGATTTCATATCACTATAAACTTTTGTCGTATCAATATAGTAACTAAGTAATTAACAAAGAAGGAAAAGAGGTCAGACGCTCTTGTCTTGTCATACAGTTGCCCTAAATGGAGTTGACTGCTTTTTTGGTTTTTTTGTCCTGTTTTTGTTTTTGCTGTTCTCTTGTTTTTTTTTTTTGTCACTGATTATTATTATTAAAACCAAATTCGGATACAAGGATGGAATACAGTGGTAGAATACTAAAGCAGGCAAAAAACATGTATATCCCACAAACATAAGCCCAAAAGAGAGAAGCATAAGCCCAAAAAAGGGAAGCAATATTACAAACTAAGTAAAACTAAACTAGGATACTTGAATATAGACTGAAAAAACATACTACCCTGATCGAAGAGCAAGACGCAAAAGTGACTAACCAATGTCTAAGCTGATGGTGGAACCTCCTATAGTGAATAAGAGTACCTCACAAATGTAGAAATAACCACTAATCTGGAATGCCAAACTGCACAAAGCACTACAAGAAAACTTGTCGTTTGAGACTGCACAATCAGTCGCAAATCAGTCCTATTTTTG
>OVAX01002165.1:0-33058 GCA_900406405.1 Lepidium africanum | reverse complement strand
AGCCAATAACGAACAAGAGAGCGAAGAAGCAACAACTTACAAATCGTTCAATTGAAATTTAAATTAAATAAGACCACACCAAATTCGTAAACGATACTAACCTTTCTTCACACTAGACCCCTTCGACTGATTTGCAGAATGGTCCTCTCCGACATGCAGCAACCCACAACTCCCGATTTCAACTTCTTTTCCCTTTACCGATGGCTCCCTCCTCTTTTGAAATTACGATTCCACCATAACAGGCGCTGACTGTTTTCCGACGACTCTATCAACCATCAAATTATAACCCAGAGCGTCTAAGATTCATAGACAAAAAATCTATGACAGTAAACCCTTTCTGAATAGAGAAAGAAGTTGTGGTCAGAAATTTGCACGTGCGAAGAGAAAACAAATGAAAAAAAGTTACTGGGAAAAATCGAATTTAACTCTTTCCTCAAATTCCCCAATTTTTGACAGAATTAACAACGGTTTGATTCATTAATGGGACTGAAATTCCCATTTAGAATTAAAAAGGGTTAAATTAAATAAAATGTATAAAGTTTATGACTTGTTTGCAATGACCAAATATTTTTCCTACATTAAGAAAGAGAAAACTACCACTATCACTCCGACAAACTCCATAACTATGGCTTCCAAATCCACCATCACCAGATTGACCCTCTTCTTCCTATTCGTCTTCTTGATCGAGCATAACGTTGGTTCTCAACAAATCTCAACCGTCGATTCAGAATGCACCGGCCGTTGGATCCACATCCGTACACTTCCATCTCGATTCAATCTCGATCTTCTCTCAACTTGTAATAGCTACCCAATCACCGATGATCTTTGTCCTTACTTAGCCAATCACGGTCTCGGTCCAAAAACTCATTCACGTACTCGAAGCTGGTATCGAACCGACCCGTTACTTCTCGAACTCATTTTCCACCGTCGTATCCTCGAATATCCATGTCTCACACCCGACCCGGATCTCGCTTCCGCCGTTTATCTTCCTTACTACGCCGGAATCGATTCTCTCCGTTATCTCTACGGACCCGATGTAAACTCCAGCGCTGATCACGGGTCGGATCTTCTCGAATATCTGACACGAGATCAACCCGAGATCTGGTCTCGTCGCTCGGGTCATGACCATTTCCTTGTTATGGCCCGACCCGCTTGGGATTTCTCTCAGCCATTGACCGTTGACCCACCCATTTGGGGAACTTCGTTTTTAGAACGCCGTGAGTTTTTTAATCTAACGGCGTTAACTCTTGAATCTCGGTTTTGGCCGTGGCAAGAACAAGCGGTTCCTTATCCGACGTCGTTTCACCCACACAGCTTGCCGTTTTTGGAATCTTGGATCCGTCGTGTCCGTCGTTCACGACGAACTTCACTTATGCTATTCGCCGGAGGGGGAGGAACCTCCACGACTCCGAATATCCGCCGTAGCATCCGTCTAGAGTGTACGAACACGAACGCAACCGAATCCGAAGCGAAATCGAATATATCTTCCGATAAAATATGCGATTTCGTTGATTGCTCAAATGGAATCTGTGAACACGATCCAATTCGATTCATGAGACCAATGTTACAATCATCATTTTGCTTACAACCACCAGGAGATACTCCAACACGCAAAGCAACATTCGACGGAATAATCGCAGGATGCATTCCCGTGTTTTTCGAAGACCAAACCGCGAAAATGCAGTATAATTGGCATTTACCGGAATCCGAATTCGCAGAATTCTCAGTGACGATTCCAAAGGAAGATGTGGTTTTCAAAGGAGTGAGAATCGCAGATGTGTTGATGAGTATACCGAAAGAAGAAGTTGAGAGAATGAGAGAGAGAGTGATTGAGATGATGCCAAGAGTTATGTATAGAAGACATGGAGCTTCAATGGGGTTGATGAATAAGAAAGATGCTGTTGATATAGCCATTGATGGAGTTTTGGAGAAGATCAAATCTAGAGTTTGACCACTAACAACACTTTAAACAGGTATTAATCAATGTTGTTGTTGTTTTAACTATACTTTGTTAATTCTTTCCTTTTTTCTATATATTTATAATATTGTTCATGTTGAGATGAGTCATATATTTTGTATGTTGGATCCGAAGAGATTATTTTGGTTAGAAATCTATACTAGTAGTTGTTACATTAATAATGTATGTTTTAATCATTGTAAGTCTTGGTAATGATTACTTAGTGTTTGTCTGTGTGGAAGACAAAGACGAACCTAACTCATTCTACAAAATTTGTCGCACCCTTTCAATGTTTTTTTTTTTGTTTAAACGCATACTATTAAGGGATGTTTTAAGTCTGGAACAAGGTCTTGATTGTTCCAAATTTTACAAATTTACGTGAACCTTCTTCTAGCTAAATGAGAATATTGGTACGACACGAACTAGTGACGCTTTCACTAGCCAATGGAGATTTTATTGTTGGTCTGTATGACTGGAGAACTCCATTGAACTTGCATCCAAAATTGAAGGCCCAAATCAGCATTATACTCTCGATGTACAAACGAATCTTAACGCTAAGAGACATATTCCCAAGGTATTTGGTGGCTTTAGGTTTTAGGTAATAGCCAAATAAGACCAAAGATTATTTAAGATAACGCTAAAGCCATTATTCCAATAATTGACCCATTTACTTTTTTGGGCCTTTAATGTTTTCGTTGCCTTGTCTTTTTCTCTCTTTTGCATCTTTTTGCTAATATGCAATTTTGTATGCAACAGAAACTTTCTATGTTTTGTATTATATAATAATATTATCATGTTTTTCTTTTTGGTTGTGAAAAATCTTACTTCATCTTCAAGTATCACAATACTCTATATAAACTAGTAACTAATTTTTCAATAAAATAAATAATATGGTAGAAAATTGACAGAAATGAGTAGTACAGCAGGAACGATACGAAGGAGCAACATTATCAATAGTTTATTAAAAAAGAGTTTCTTAACAATATTTTAATCAATGANATAGTTTATTAAAAAAGAGTTTCTTAACAATATTTTAATCAATGAATTCTTAAAAATTTGTGCAGAAATAAATTTTAATATTTAAATAAAATTGATTCAATCAATGAATGACACATCATTAGAGAGTTTCTTAATTTTTTTTAGAAAGTTTCTTAAATAAGAAACTTCTCTCTCCTATCTCTACCCATTTTTAATATTTTCTTTTTTTTTATTACTAAGAAATTTATAAGATCCCTCTAATAATATTGGTCTTAAAAATGTGAAAATGAGAGGAGAATAAGTATATTAAATGATTAGAAAAAAAGGAATAAATAAATAAATAATTAGTGGGAAGAGAAATGGGTAATGGCGCACAACTAACACTCGTCCACACAAATTTATGAGATACAAGTCCATTTGATTCTACCGATTATAGTACAACACACATTTTATTACTATCTAATCATCACCAATTTTATTTTGTCCCTTCGTGAATACCTTGTTTTCTTCAACCTCATTTCCCATATTTAATTATGAGTTTTTTCTTTCTTGAAAGCACGCATTTTATACGTTTTTTTGTTGCTAACAATGTTTTAAAAATTCTTCAAGAATTATATTTATATGTACCTGGATCTTCTTTGTATTCGCTGACGTTTATCAACATGTAAATACATTAAACGTAGTTTGTTACCAAATTTCTTGTTTTTCCTGGTAAAGAAAATTTTAAGCATGCGAGATCTCTCTACTAGTTTATTCTCCCACAAAAAAGTTTAAAGCAAAAATAAAAAATAAAAATAGTTTTGCAAAAATTTACTCCTCTGTTGCTTAGGCTACTATTGCTAGCTAGTGTGCATGTGCTGTTTTCAGTCTTTAATAAAAAAAAATGTAGTAGATTAAAATGAAAATAACAAAAATACCATTTTCGTCAAAACAAAGTAGAAGAGAAGTCACAATATGCTTACCAAAAGTGGTCATATGAAATCTAGACAATACATTAACCAAAGCACGAGATTCGCCTACTTTTTGCAGCTCATAATAATATATATTCATTCTTTACACAACTATTGAATAATATTCATGTTATATAATTTGTAATATTGGATTCTAGCTAGGTTAAGAATATATATATGTCATTAAATGTAGACGAATCACACACTAAGTACTGGACAACTTTGTCCCAAGTTAGATTTTGAGGATGGAGCTCAAGATTTAGTGCAATAATTGTGGAAATAGACAGAATAAAAAAAAAATGAAAAGACTGGTGGAGGGATAAATCTGTAAGATGCAAATTCGAATTGAAGATTGGCCTATCAAAATTCAAAAGGTGGTAAGCTTTTTTATCTTATTCTAATCTAGACCATGGACAGCTCTAATTAAAAACTCCCAAGAATAAATATTTAAAATAGGCCAAATAAAATCTATAATAGAATTAGAAAAAAACATCTCTTTCCTCATATATAAATAAAATATATATTCTGAGTATTTAATTTATTTAGAAAATGAAATGTCTCCAAAACAAAATCTATAACTAGAAGATTTGGCACACTCAAAGTCCCACTTGGACTTTGTACAGTAAAGTGTGTTTAGATACGGGAGTTAGGCAAAATCTATAGTCTTACTCGAACTACTTGATGATTTTGTATTATTTATTTCAGTTATTATATCAAAAACTACAAATATCACTTTATTCTTTCTAGTACATTGTTATAGCTACGTTTTAATAAAATGTAATTATACTTATATTTCCCATCTTTGTATGTTTTCGGAAATTAAAACAATATTCAAAAAAAAAAAAAAACTAGCAGAGTAACAGTAAAAACAGCGCTTTTGTTTTTCATCATTTGTTTATCGTTTTTGTTTTCTGCTTCTCATATTTTTTTTTTTGTCAACATTTTTACAAGAAAAAACATTACATGCAACAAATTTATCAAAATTATTATCGTTATCGCAAGTGGTAAGGCTTAAACCGCACTGATTCATTATCCAACTGGGGTTTGTTGACTATTTCTTTCCAATCAGAGAAAATGTAATCGGAGAAACTCTAACCACAAGTTTTATTTTTTATAATTATTAGGACAAACTAAAACAACAAATAAAGAAAAAAGAATTCAAGTTTCTAATCTAGAAGATAAGATAATGAAACAGACCACTTGTCTCTCTGCAATGCTATAGCTCTCCCTCTCATAATTTAACTTCGTCTTTTAGGCTTTTTGTATTTATTTTAATTAACATGAGTATTGTTTGGAGATTAAAATAAAAAGAAAAGGTAAAAGAAAACAACAGAGACAGTCCAATCTTTAAACGACACGTTTTAACATGTCTATTAATGAGACATAGATTAGATATGTCTTGTACTAGTTATAACACTGTTTCAACTAAATTTTTTAGACCAAAAAGAAACAAAAACTAATTTTTTTAAAGAATTTTGAATTCTATATTTTTCTTTATTAAATGAAATACATATTGCTTTCATTACATATACACAAGTTTAAAAGCCACAGATTATCCACCATAAAATAATTAGAACTATTCAAAGTAAAGGAACTTCTTGTGTTGAATATACGTGCTCAAAACACACCTCATCCACAAGAAATAATACTAAGCAAAAAATATCTAAACATATGCAATTGAACACATATTACGCATTATATCGATATATATATTTCATACCAATTGAAATGTAATTTCTAGCATATAATTGTTTATTTTCACTAGAATTAGACATTTTCATTTTGTGTTAATTTTTTTCGAAGAATTTCGAACAAACCGGCATCACTAGTGTAAGAAATAGGCATGAACATAATAATCAAAACTAAAAAATAGAACCAAATCAACCTCATATTTCGGATCGGTTTGGTTTTGGTTCCTAAAAAAAATGGTTCAATTTTAATTTTTATGTAATTTTGGTTCGTTTTGGTTTTGGTTTCTAGTAAAGAACTAATCGATTTCATTTTTAATAACTTCGATTATGAGAACAGAAAGTTACCGAATAGAAACTGAAACTAATTGGTATTGAAATATTTTGATTACTTTTAATTAAAATGAATCATCTTTCTTTTGGGTATTTGGTTACTTTTACTTATTTTTTGAAAAAAATAATTCGAAACCGAACCAATATCATTTTGGTAGTAATTTGGTTCTATTTTTTTGAAATCAGAATTGAAGCGAAACTGAACCAAATTTGAATAGATACATATTGATTACCATATTTTCAAAAACAAAAAAGCATAAACCGAACCAAACTTTAATAAGTACTTATTAGGTACCATATTTCAAAATCCATAAGAACCAAACTGAACTAAACCGAACACCCAAAGCTAGTAAAAAATACCGTGTTATTAATATGATATATATAATTTATGCCTATGAATTTTTTTTTGTGACATAAGATTTCAAAATTCATTGTTTTCAATTAAATTTAATTACTTAAAATCTTGTTATGTTGAAATTAAATAAAAATGAAATATTTGTTTTGATGTAAATTACAAAAAGCAAAATTCAAAGTTCTTATATACTGATGTTGACAAATGTTCAAAATTTAAAATTTATGATACATGTATCAGCTTGTTGTAATGACCTGTTAAGAAGTTTAATTAATATTTATATATTTTAAGTAAATAAATACAAATTAAGTAGAATATTTGAAATAATTTAGCTTTATATATTTTCCCTAATGAATTGGCTTTACAGTTGTACACAACACCGAGAGATTTGATCACATTTTAAGCACACTCCATTTAAGCACAGTGAATCTGACATTTTATATATATAAATGAAATAGATATATAAATAGTGATAAGAGTACAAGGACAGCTTCACTTTCTGCTTCTCTCTCTTAAACTCCTAGAACAAGAGAGATAAAAGATACCAAAAACAAAAAACAGAGGATTTTCATTCGTTGTTTTCTTTGATTTGTTATTATTATTATTATTATTATTATTATTATTAATAATTTATTATCTTCATTGACAATGTCGAGCAACAAAGCAGAAGAGGATCCTCGTATCAATGGAATCAAAACTAAGATCCGTGTCGTTCCTGATTTTCCCAAGAAAGGTTACTTTATTTCTTTTATTTTCTTATGTTAATGTCATCAAACTCTTCTGTTTTTGTTGATTTTAGTTACATGTTCTGTTACTTCTCGTCAAAACGTTGTTTTTCTGTAGAACTTGTCTTCTTCGTTGTTTTCCCGAGATAAATGCAGGTTTTTCCTATGAATTTCCTTGTCGGAAATTATTTTTGGTGTAAATTATTTTTTACAGCTCTTCTATGTGCACTGGCTCGAATCTGTTTTGTTTTTCATTGAGATAAAATATTAAGACAAGAATTGTAACGTAAAGAAAAAAATCATACAAATATGTTATAAAATGATTATAAATGGTAATATAATAAGGAGAAGATCGCAGGAAGAATGGTTTTGTTTAATAATGGGTAAAAAAAATTTCAGGAATAATGTTTCAAGACATAACAACAGTGTTGTTGGATCCGAAAGCCTTCAAAGACACAATTGATCTATTTGTGGAGAGATACAGAGACAAGAACATCTCAGTGGTTGCAGGTACGTATTATTATGATCTCTCTTTTACGATTCATAATTTTTTAAAATTAACTAAACATTGGATATAGTGTCATTTCGTTGGGTTTACTATTCAAAAGATTCGACCTAATTGAGTGAACTTGATTTAATATTGTTATAAAAGATTTTCCGGGGATAAAAGTGGGTTGGTCATGATTTTTATGACGTCTAACATTTTTTATTATTATTTATAAATAACAATCCTTATTATTATTAATTTTCCTATTTAGTGTAGTTTTGAACAGTTTTTTTTTTTTGGTGCGTAGTCATTAGGGGAATCTTAATTTACCGATCGTTTATTTGTATTCAAACATGTTTCTTTACAGTGTACACTATATTGAAGATTTTTGTAGAAACATTCAAAATTCTCAATTAAGTGTTGATCTACTTAGTGTTCAATTGGTTGTATTAATTTTGTAAGTGGGTTTGCATTTTTTATTGTTTAGCTGAATACATGATTGAATATAATATGTATACAAAAAAAATATGACACTAAAATTGGAAATTCATATGCAATAGTGAGTATATACGTTTGTATTTGTAGTCATTTACACAATTTCAAAATCATATATAGTCAGTAAAAGTTTTGAGTTGAGACAAGACTCTATCTTATCTCTGAATCTAAATCATTCAATGTGATTGAGTGATTGAATGAGATTGATTGCTTGGATCATTCTTGATATCCTAAACTAAGTAAGAAAAAGTATAAATTTCTATATGCTTCAAATTTTAAAAAGCTTATAATTGTTGATCTTGGTTATATGAAAAGTGTAAATGTGTGTGTGGTGGGTATTTGTTTGGATAGATGGTAGTTGAGTGATAGACGATGTAACCTTTTTAAAAGAGTTGGCCCCAAAAAAACTTGATTTGGGTTTTCTTTATTTTTCCATCATCATTGTTTCGCCCAATTCTTTTCTTTATGTCTCTCTTCTTCTATGTAATGAAGTACAATCACTTTCTCACTTTGTTACTGTTGTATGAATTTAAAGTATGATGAGTGCATCATTTCTCTCTTCCTTTCAAATCTTTATACTTTTTCTAAGTTGCCTTTTCAAATCCACAGAATTTTGCCTAGATAAATGTAAAAACTAGACCGAGTTCTTCTCAATCTGGTGGTGGTTAGGATGATCCAGCTAATAACTATAGCATCTAGGGTTCGATTTTTCTCCTCTACGCAATTGCTAGATTAAATAGGAATTTTAAGGGTTAGGCTAGGCTATAGATCGAGTCTTGTTGATCCAATTATTGACCAAAAAAAAA
The DNA here is from genome assembly GCA_900406405.1 of Lepidium africanum. Lineage (NCBI taxonomy): Eukaryota > Viridiplantae > Streptophyta > Magnoliopsida > Brassicales > Brassicaceae > Lepidium > Lepidium africanum. Next base: position 24,287 of record OVAX01002165.1, on the reverse strand, counting down.
AAATGTAAAAGCTAGAAAGCACCAAAACTATACATGGTATAATTCGGCTTTGTCCGGACTATTCTCAAAACCATATACAAATCACTTGATATATACTAAACTCACTGAATAACCATGAGAAACTCGACGAAAATGTTATTTCTAGTCATTTGAACAAGAAGTCCAATACATATATGTGTATATATATATAAAATAATTTACATGAAGCTCATGTTGAATGGTAAAGGAAATGTGTTATATGTTCATAGCACATGGTACATCACATAACTAGCCAAAAAAAAAAGCTAAAATTTATTTTTGGTTGTTTTATATATAAATGAGAAACCTTATTATTAAGCCCATACCAAACATATCTAGACTACTTGTAGCTTTGAACCGTATCTTTGGTGTTAGTATTCTAGAATCTGGCTATTGGGATTGTTGTTGGGACAGAAAGTCATTCTTTACCTTTTCTTCGATACCAATGTAAAACAATTTTTTTTAAAAATAAGTTATTATATATATTCATTACAACATAACTAGACCTCATTTGCTAATTGAGCTAACCATAAAAAACTGCGTTTGCGATTTTATAGCGTTTCTATCATTTCAGGAATAGAGGCACGAGGATTCCTATTTGGTCCACCAATCGCATTAGCCATTGGAGCAAAATTTGTTCCTCTTCGGAAACCCAAGAAACTGCCTGGTTATTAAGCTTGCATACTCTTCAAATTAATATAATTTTTGAAGTAGTATTAATATCAAATGTTTAACAACTTCTTTAATTAATGACATGAAATAATAGGTGAAACAATTTTTGAGGAGTACGAGTTAGAGTATGGAAATGATCGGCTAGAGATGCACATTGGAGCCGTCGAGGCCGGAGATCGAGCTGTAGTCGTTGATGATCTAATTGCGACTGGTGGTACTCTCTGTGCCGCCATTAACTTGCTCGGTAAATTAGCTATATGAAAATACAATGAAGTTGGTAATTTCTAACCTAACCGATCGATATTAAGACATTCAATACTCTTTGTGAAATGTTTTGGACAAATGATATATAGAGAGAGTTGGAGCAGAAGTTGTGGAATGTGCATGTGTGATCGAGTTACCCGAATTAAAGGTTTGGTGTTGTGAAATTTAATAATATTCATTATATATCGAACATGTACAATAAATTGAGATATTTTATATTGGTGTGACAATAAATTTATCTGAGGTGGGGAATTAATTATTTTGCAGGGAAGGCAGAGACTGAAGGGGAAACCATTATGTATGCTTGTGGAGTACCGCTGATGATTTTAGCTTGTTGGATAAATTAATCCGGTCAATTTAATTTGGTTATGCACCGAAAAATTCGGATTATGCAGACTTATTATTGGAGTATACAATATTTTGATTTTTATTCTGGCGGATTAGCTGGAATAAATAATCCAAAGTTCTTTGTTGTGAAGAAAAAAGAAGACTATTATTATATTTAAGATACGGTATAAAATCAGATAAATTATCTAAAACATTAATAATCGTTTTTTGAAGATACTTTACACACATACATACGTCATTCCACTTAATGGATTATGGGCTACAAATACAATGGGTCGGTGAACATATACACACATATCTACGATATATAATTGAGAAAAAGTGTTTATTTATTTTGGATTATACAGTGAGTTGATATATAATTAGGTGTATGCATTGTATAGTTAAGAAGCATAGATATAACTAAGAGACAAATAAACTATTTTCTTATGTCACGAAGACAAAACCCATGATTAGGATTTCCATTTGATAATTTATATATAATATTGTCGTATTTAGTCTTCCACCGAAATGTCTTTGCCATGATTATGTTTTTACGATCATATTTTCTGAAGTCAAACTAAAACACATTATTTCAATCCCCATAATCACAATAAAGAATTAAAGATAATGCCGACGCTAATGTTTTTTATTAAGCGCCCAACCAAATTTCATAAATTTAGCCTACTAGATTAGAGTTATAGAGTGTTACAATTGAAGAAAAAAGAAAATTGGGTTGAGAACACAAATGACCCAAGAGAAAGACATAGACAGAACGTCAGTTGCTGTCGATGAAGCCGCCTCCGGAAGAATGGATGCCCTATTTTTTATCTACAATATCACCTTACTGCTTAATCACCTCCTATAGAAGATCATCGTCGAATACCGACATTTATTGCGTACTATATAAATAAAATTAAAATTTAAGTTGTGAGTGCTTTTTGTTTTTTCTTTTTTAAAAACAGTTTTAACTATATATATCTGGCAACTACGTGTGTATATACATATATATATATATTTGTTAATATTGGTCCACAATTAGTCGGTCCATTAGCGTGTATAATGCAGACAGCGGGACTTGATCCCTAAATGTGCATTAGTGTACTTACCACCTACCACTAGTTTAAAGACCATTTGTAGCTAATATATATACACAATTTAATTATATAAAGTTATTGGGTTACTTGCTAAAATGATCAGTTGAATTTGATAGTTAACAATCTAACCCACAATTTTCCTCTCCAATTTTTTGTTGTTCAAAATTTCCTCTCCAAAATTTTCTCCATTTTACCTTTAACCATTTAATATTTACAGTTATTTTCTATATATTTGCAAAATAATATTTAAAAAACTTAAAAATAAATAAATATTTGTTAAGTTCCACTTATTTACAAAAATGTGATATTTATCAATTTTTTCAACCACTATTGATAATGAAAAGTAAGCTCTAAATGCTTCTCCAACCACCATTTTTAGACTCTATACACCTTTATTGAAATTTTTAACCCGATATTTTTCTATTTCCTCTCCAATTCCATCTATAAAACTCTCTAATTTTCATTTTTTTTTTAAAATTCTTAGATCTTGTTATTTTCGATTTTCTTACATCAAAAAGTACTGAGCTTTTTTTTATATTAACTAAACATGAAGTTATGGACAATAATTGGTTGTAAACACAAACTATATTTTCTTATTTCAATGGGTGAATTACTAAACTAGTCTCTTGTGACCCAAAATTTACTACAATACTCTAAAAAGATTTTTTATTACAATTCTAGTATTTTCGTGATTTTAATGCCATTTTACCCCTGTTCCCTTTGAAAAGAAAAAATTACCAAACTGCCATTAATTTCATGTTAGCAGATAGAAAACCTACGAAAAACTTCTATAATGTTGTAGGTTTTGTTGTCAAGTATTGTAGGTTTTCATTTTCCTTTGTTGTAGGTTTAAGTGGCTTATCTTATGTAGGTTTACAAGTTATATTTTATGAATTAAGTTATCCTGCATTTAGTTTCTTTGTTGTAGGTTTTATCATCAAATTCTCCTGATTTTGTAGGTTTTTCATTATATTCTCTTGGTTATGTAGGTTTGTTTTCGGTTTAGTTATCGGTTAAGGTTTTCGTTTTGTAGGTTTTGTTTTTTATTTGTTGTAGGCTTAAAAATTCTTTTTTGTAGGTTTTTAAATGGTCTCTTTTGTAGGTTTTTATATGATCTCTTTTGTAGGTTTATTTATTAGTCATTGTAAGTTTTGTAGGATTGATTTCTCTTATTTCTTGACTTAGTTCTCCTGTTATGTAGGTTTTGTTTTTGTTTGTTGTAGGTTTAATGATTCTTCGTTGTAGGTTTTTTACAGTGGTCCTTGTTTTAGGTTTATTTATCACTCAATGTAGGTTTTGTAGGATTGATTTATTTTATTTCTCGACTTAGTTATCATGTTATGTAGGTTTTGTTTTTGTTTTTGTTTGTTGTAGGTTTAATGATTCTTTTTTGTAGGTTTTTCTGTGGTCTTTGTTGTAGGTTTATTTATCAGTCAATGCAGGTTTTGTAGGATTGATTTCTCTTATTTCTCGACTTAGTTCTCATGTTATGTAGGTTTTATGATTCTTTGTTGTAGGTTTTTATGTGGTTTTTGTTGTAGGTTTATTTTTTATTTCTAACGTCTTCGTTATAGGTTTATTTTTCATTTATATGATCTTTCTTGTAGGTTATATGTAGGTTTACTTTTGCGTCTTGTAGGTTTTTTTATTTCGTCATTATTCTGTTATCATACGATTTAATTCTTTTGCATTGTAGGTTTTACGTTAGTATATTCTATGTTTTCGTGTCTCTTTTATTGGTTATTCGGCTATAAAACCTAGAAGGTTTAAAGATTGTTTACCCCAATATTTAATACACACATACCTTCTTCTTCTACATAAAGGATGATGTCAACGATCATTGACACCATTTTTCATCTTTATTCAAGCTATTACTTATTTTTGTAGGTTTAGTTTTCATGTTTAGTAGGTTCAATTTGCATGTTTTGTAGATTTGTGTTTCGAATTCTGAATTCAATTATTGAGTTTAGACACCTCAAACTATAAATGCCACAAAGTGCCGAAAAGTCACACGTTTTTCACCACATGTATTTGAAAAAAATAATTTAGAAAAACCTACAATACTTGTAACAAAACCTACCATGAACCAACAAACATACAAAACTGAAACGCTTTTAAACAAAACGTTTTTTCCAAAAAGTTTGAAAAAAAAAATTTTGTTTTTATTTTTCTGAATTTTTTTTTCAGAGAGAAAAAATTGTAATGACATTTTCGTAATAAAAACGAAAAAACAAAAAAAATATAATCACAATGGCATTCTCGTAATAAATGGGTAATAAAGGAAATTTTTGGACTTTTCCACACTTTTTGCCTTTTGGAGGGTAAGAAGAAACTATTCTAGTAATTAATTGATCATATTGAACTATTTGAGTCATTCCTTCTATTTCAATTCTTTCATTTTTTTGCATAGTGCAACTGCAACTTTACTTGAAGTCTAAAAGCAAAATTAAAATGAAAGTTAGTTGACCAATGTTCATATTTTGAAAGTAGGTTTTATGTGAAGTCTGCAATTTTTTTTCTTTGTAAACAAAAGAAATTTAAATACAAAATTAGTTTTGAAATTGACCAATATATTGACTTTTTAACTAGACTTCATTTGAAGTCTGCAATGTAATTGTAGACTTTAGCTTAAGTCTGCAATTCAAAAAGATGTTAGTTTTGCAATTGCCAAAAGTCAAATAACAGCTTTGACTTAGGTAAAGTTTGCAGTAGTCAAGTAGACTTCACATGAAGTCTGCTACTAGTCAAGTAGACTTCGTGTGAAGTATGCTATAAGTTGATTTCTGGTGCAGGCTTCAGCTAAAGTCTACAACTAAATAGCAAGTTTCAACTGAAGTTTACTTGATTTGTAGCAGACTTCAGGTGAAGCCTACTTGACTTCTACAAACTTCACCTGAAGTCAAAGATGTTATTTGAGTTTTGGTCAATTGCAAAACTAACCTCATTTTGAATTATAGACTTCAAATGAAGTCTACTTGGTAGTTGCAAACTTCAGGAGAAATCTACTTCGTAGTTGCAGAATTCAGATGAAGTCTACCTAAAAAGTCAAGATTTTTATCAATTGCAAAACTAATATGTGTACATTTGCAGACTTCAGGTGATTCTATGTTTATAAAGTCAAATTTTGGTCAAATGCAAAGATGACCTCCGAATTAGACTTCACCTGAAGTCTGAATAGGTGTAGACTTCAAATAAAGTCTACATCGTTAACTTTTAAAAAATTTCAGTTAAGCATGTTTAAAATTTTTGTTTATTTTTTTTGTAATTTTCCTATGTGGGATTGATACTGTTTTTGCTTCTATGCAAGTTTAACATGTTTATATATTATAGTTAAGGATGTGTAAATTTTATAAGTAATTTAGGTAGTTAGCTTATTGTAAGTAGACTTCACTTGATGTCTGCACCGTTAATTTTTGAAGCATCCAAGGTATTAAATTTTTTTAAGTAATTTTCGTAAGTGTGTTTGATATGGTGTTTGCTTGTGGACAAGTTTAACATGTATATATATATATATATATATATTATAGTTAAAGCTGTATAAATCTTAGAAATAATTTAGGTACTTAGCTTATTAAAAGTAGACTTCACTTGAAGTGTGCATAGGTATAAACTTCATATGAAGTCTGCACTATTAATTTTTTCATCTAACGCATTTTTAAAGATTATTAACAGATGGGAAATGTAATAAAAATGGGGTTACTTATTTTATTAACAACCTCATGCAACTAAACATTCATAGATATTTGTTAAACATGTTACACATCATAAACCAATATTTGATCTCATAATCAACAACCCAATTACATAACATATCACATGTTACAAAAGGCTCAATAGGGGACCAAAAAAATACCGAATTACATAGCCAAACTACATAAACCAATAGTCGAATTCCATAACCTGTTAGAATTGTTTTAATAGGTTACCAAAAAATATCATTTTAGACTATACCAAAAAATATGAGTTCTCTTACATCTATCAAAAAACATAAGCATGCGAGACTCCAAGCGAATATACCAAAAGAACATATAAATAGTTGGACCCATATTATGATTCATATGTGTCCCAATAAATTTTATACTCCCCTTTTTCTATCCATTTTATGCCTGTTTCAACAAATGTTTCTGCACATAGCTTATACCTCATCCATGTGATGTTACCATCATAGATGCGAGCTGAACGATACTCCAAGGATATGCCACTTATTGTACTTCACAAATACAAACTACAATCACCACATAACCATTATGAGACACTTTTGCTGCGCTTAAACGTTCATAGGTGAATTTGGCAGTTGGGTAATTGTGTTTCTTATCATGATGCGCCAATGCATTAAGTATGTAAGGCACAAAAACTGCGAACAACTTCACTGTCTTAGTTATTACTGTTGTTAGAGTGCATTTTATTGCACAGTCCCCTATAACTATGTGCCTCTACAGAATGGATATGTGGATAGCCATCAAGTGATCAATAGAAAATATAAGAAAGTAATCAAAATAGACTGAATATAAAATTACAAAACTGCATAGATAAAAGGATGTACTCTCCTCGACGTGTATTTCATCCACCTCCAACCCCCATTGTTTGTTAGATTTGCAATACGATGATTCTTCACTTATAAAGTAATCATATTCCCCCAACATGTAATTGTTTTATAAAGCCATCAACATTGCTAGGAGAGTTAAGAAATTCTTGAAACTTTGTAGCCCACATCACCGGAAGCACGATGTCCATGAAACATAGCTGATTTGACAGAAACCACTCTAGATACTTCGCATATCAACCCCGTAATAGATAATCACAACGTCAATGTGCTTCTGAATATAACTAAAACATTGGACATTTACAATATCGAAGTACGTAATCATTGAAGATTATTAACTAAGACAGTGTTATTAAAACATATCGTATCATGTAGTCATTTCTCAGTTCCACACAATATACTATATTAATAAGAGGAATTTTAATAAATACCCTTTTTGACATGCCCCTTTTCAAAAAGTGCCCCCTCATGCTTATTTCTCTCTTCCAAAAATGGCATGTCAAAAATGGCATTTTTGAAATTCCCCCTATTAACAAACTGAAGTTGCTGTGTTAAGTAAAGAGATTTTTGGTTCCCTACAAGAAAGAGGACATTATTGTAATACAACAATGTAGCAATACATTAAACAATATTGTAAGGCTATAAATATTCAATAACTAAAATGTTGCGACTTACACATCAAGTTATAACCAATCAAGTAACGCTTGGGCCATCTCTTTATCTACATGCTCAAAAAGATCATACCCAAACACATTATTCATTTTAATGATGACCCTGACAATGTTATTACCCTGAAAAGGACTGATTTGCGTAGCAGCAAGCTTTCTAACTCTTTCCTTTTTTTGGCGTGTCACTTCATGTGCCATAGTTTGTTTCTTCTCCTCTTTTTTTTTATTTCGGATTCGTTCAAAGTCAATATCTAATTTTTTTTTTCCCAAAATGACAACACTTCGATCTGCAGAAATTAGTTTTAAACAAAAAATTAATAATTATCAACCAAATTCATTTCACAACCATCAATCATGCTCAACAAACAACAACCACCAACCAAATTCATATTAAAAAAAGATCAGCCAAGTTCATAAACATTAAAAAACATTACATAAAAACAACAAGCATTAAACAGTCGTAATCATCTATTTTCTTCCTTTCCCTTTCCTTGCACAAACTATTTTTTGCTCATCTTCCGTAGTCTCGATAACTGCTAGAAGATATACGTTAGACCTCACCTGCTCTTTTGTAAGACTTTTCAGTTCTCGTATAGCCTCCTCAAGCCGTGAAATGCAAGCTACCATAACACTTAAATCATCAATCATCTTGGTTTCCCCACTGTTCATCCTATCCATGAATTCGGCAGTCATGTTTTTGCAACATTGCTTAATATGTGCCTTCATTGTATCCACCAGACTGACATCACTACCACTGGTAAACGAAGAAGACACTGAGTAATGTTTCTTCCTCACGCAGAATGTTCAGGTCGAGCAATATCTCTCTTATTAGACTTCTACTTCTTAAACTTCTTAGTCTTTTCATTAATGATTAATACACCTTCATCCTTCCAATTAGCTCTTGATCACCTCCAAACAGTAAGCCCTTCAAACTACCCCATCCTACACATCGTCTTTAAAGTATTTTCAATTTTTTTATCTTTCTCATCATGGTCCCAAAACAAGAAACTTCTTGGCATACCCCTTGTAGATAAAGTTGTTAACTCTTACATATAATAATATATAGAATTCAAAAACCAACATATCTAAAGTAGCAATTGCAAAATAAACACTAAAATAAAATTAAATGTTTCAGCATATTCTCCTTGACATGCTTCCGACCTTTTTCTCCTTTGTAAGCCACCATTAACGGGGTTTAATTGTCTGGAAAATGGTTACCATATTCATCTCCAAACTCTCGAAGCATATAGTACACCCAGATTTGCAGAATTTGGAGAAACCCATACATGTTATATCTCCCGGATAACTTGTTACTTTTCACAGGAAAACGGCCGAAAACTAAGTGAAGTTTTTCCATCGGGCCGTTTCATACATGAGCATGATATCCTCAACTATATTTACGTGAACTACCTAAAAATTCAAAAAAATGACACGAACTTATAAAAGAGTGCAAAAACCTACGTTGACCGTTAACCTTGTTAGTTAACAATAATCCACCGTTAAACACCCATTTTTAGACCGTTTACATGTGGCAGGTAATTTGGCGTTAACGAAGATGACTTGGCACTGTTTTACAAAATGATACCGTCTTATTAAGTGATCTAAATGAAAAAAACATCACTAAACAACAACGTTTTCTTTTGGGGTTAAAATTAGGGTTTCTTTCATCCATCATCTCATTCTTCTCTGTGCCATTTACGAGTCTCTCTAACTGCTCTCTCATAAAACAAAATCAAACTCTTCTACAGTGAGTGTTTTCAAAGCAAGGGAAAGTAGGAGTCTTGCTTTCGAATTTGCTGAGGAATACGAAGGAAAATCGAGGATTATAATGAAGTAAGTTTCAAAATCGAACTATGAAATTGTAGTTGGAAATGGAACTGTGTTTTTCTTACATGTTTTTTCTTCAAAATTTTGAACTGATTTTTAATTGTTGCATGTCTAAGAGGAATAATTTTGATATCTCGAACTGTTTTTCTACACGATTTTGTGTCGTTTATAATGTTGGGTCGAAATCGAACTGTGTTTTCTTTACAGGTTTTTTCAAAAACTGAACTAAGTTTTGATTCTTTACAGTTGTGTTTCGTAATTTATTGTGTTAGAGATTGAGTCATGAAGAGTATTATTGAAATCGGTACTTTTAGATGTGAAATCATTAAAGTCTTTATAGTTTCTTTACATAGTTTGTATTTTACATAGCTTCTGGGTTTCTTTACTAAGTCCTTGAAGTTTCTTTAAATCGTAATTGCTTCTGTTAGAAGTGAAATCATGTAGAGTTTGTATTTTATATAGTTTCTGTTTTGTCAACAAATAATATTTACAGTCTTATTTGTTTTCTTTTGTTGTTTACAGCGAGTTTGGGAACGTTGTGTTTAATGTCTGGATTGGTGGGTATTGGTTGCAATCCAGCAATGGAGACTTATCATATGTTGGTGGCGATATTACAACAATCGAATGTAAAACAACATAGATATTTGACAAGCCCTTGAGTCTGCTTAATGGTGGTTTGCTTGGATACAAAGTTTGGTATATATTGCCTTTTGAAGATATGAAAGACAGGAAGATAGTAAGTCCAGGTGATTCTGATGCAATGAGGAAGTTGGCTGAAGCTAGAAATTGGACTTCGATGTTGATTCTGTTTGTGGTTGATACTTATCAGCATCTGACTAACGTTGAGAGGAATGATGATCCTCAAGGACATACATTTGGGGCAAGGTCTGAGTGGTGTAGCGATGATGAGATGGAGAACTTTGACTTCCATGACACACCACCAAATTCTGATACTGAAATGAAGGAAGAAGATGTAGTAAGGTGCAGCAGAGGAAGCAGGTGAACTGAAGTTAAAGCAAGTGTTTGATGGATTAGGAAACTTTAAAGAAGCATTGATTGATTATATGTTGAAGAGTATGAGGAATATAAAGCTAAGTAGGTGGGGAAAGGAGCTTTCTGAGGCCAAGTGTAACGTTGAAGGTTGCAAATGGAGTATACAATATTCTTTTGAAGAACCAGTCGACAAATGGATGGTGAAGAGATATGAGGATGTGCACACATGTGCTGTGAGCGGTTACAGCAGGATTATAAAGGCGACCGTGCTTGTTAATCTTTTCTTGGATGAGATAAGGACGGATCCAGAGGTGAAGCATAAGGTGGTGCAAAATGAGATGTTGCAGAGATATGGAACATCACCACCAAGGAAAATTGTAGGAAAGCAAAGGCAAAGGCACTGAAAATGATTGAGAAGGAGCATGAGGAGCAGTTTTCCAGACTTAAAGACTATGGAAATGAGATTCAACAGTTTGTCTTTTAGTACTCTTAACTATTGCATCATTAAATATTGTTAGTCTTTATTATATTCTTATTTGTATTTCGATTTCTTTTTTAGTTCCAATGAAGATTCGATAATCTAGTGGACACATATATAAAAGAAGATGTGGAGTATTTTAGGAGTTTTTACGGTTGATTTGATGTGCTTAGGAAGACATGGAATATTTGGTGTAGACCAATTTTTGGACTAGAAGCCTGCTTTCTGAACTACACAATAAAGGGTCAGTTACTCGCAGAAGTTGGAAGATATGCCAATAATGGAATGTACCTGATTGCTTAGGATGTGATCGGCGTTGAGAATGAAGAGAACTGGAAATGGTTTATACAGGAGCTTAAGGATGATCTAGATCTAGGATATGTGTACATGTTATACCATTATATCTGACTTATTACTTTACTTATTTTGCTTATTAGTTTTCTTGTTATAATTCGATCTCATGGTTGTACTGAATTCTATTTCGAGTGAGTTACTAGTGTTAAGTACAAGATGTGTGCTCGACACATTTATGGTAATTTGAAGGGGTTTTTCAGAACCAGCATGACATGAAGCGATTGTTTTGGAAACTTGTGGAAAGCTACACTCAACGAGAATATGAAGCAAATGTGGAGATTATAAGGGGATATGACATGAGGCTGTATGAAGAAATCATGGAATGAAACCCACGGAACTGCAGCATAGCATTCTACACAATGAACGCTTCATGTATTGATGTGCACAACAACATCAGTGAGTCGTTCAACGCCATCGATCATGCTAGGTATCTACCAATGGTGGAGATGCTGGAAACAATTAAGAGGGCCATGATCTGTGGACACTATAGGAGGACTATAACACTATGAGACCAAGGCAAATTCACTCCAAAGGATTATGGGAATTCTTGAGATGCAGCAAGCAAAGGCTATAAAATTATGCAAGATGATACCCAGATCTGATGGTAGGTGTAAGGTTCTAGAACTCGTACAAATAGATAACATCAATATGAGGCTTCCAAAATTTGCTTGTAGGCAATGAAAGATGAGTGGAGTTCTTTGTTGCCATGTGCTGAGAGTGATATTGGAGAAGAAGCTGAACCGTGAAGACTACATTTCCTCTTGGTTTCTCAACACCACACAACATCATATCTACAATGAGTCTATAAAGCCTGTGAATGGGATGCGATGTTGGGATAATTGTGGCTCAGTCATTCTAGCTCCTCCAAGTATGATTCAAAACGTTGCAGTCCGAAAATGTATGAAACGAAGCCAAAGAGAATGAAAGCAAGGAATGAGTCACCAACCAAGAAGGTGACAAGGAAGAGAAGAACTATGCACTGCGGTAGATGTGGAATCGCTGGCCACACTGCAAAAATGTGCAACAACTTTGGAGTTCAAATCTACAGGCCAAAGAAGAGGCCAGCAACTGCACCAGAGGATGATCACGAGTCAGGCTATAAGGAATTGAACTTGGACTTTGGTGAAAGTCCAATTCAACCAACCCAAAATTTAAGATGGAATGTATGTAATATGATTCTTTTTGTGTATTTTAGGTGTTTTATAAGTAATATGGGAATTACAGTTTCTATTTGTGTATTATTCTGCAGGTTTGAGTCTAGTTTTTAGTGGAAGTCATTATAGGTTTTTGGAGCAGTTGGAGCAATTGATTGTAGGTTTTGGAGCAGTTGATTGTCGGTTTTTAGAGCAGCTGATTGTAGGTTTTTGGAGGAGCTGATTGTTGGTTTTTGGAGAACCTTAAATCGGATGTACTTGTTTTTTTAAAACCTATTTACTAGCCCTGTTAAACCGCAAATGTGATGTATTTGAGATAATTGTTGTTTTGAACCTAGTTTAAAACATGTTTGACTCTAATTTTCAATCTCATGTTCATACTTGTTTTAAAAACCAAACCAAAATTTGTTTCACTCTACATATGTCATTACTACATAATGTCATCACCAATATACCAAAACGTTGTCGTTACTACATAAACACTACATATGTCATTACTACATAATGTCATCACCATACCAGTCTTACATTACCTCATTAGTTATCATTAGTATTACTACATAAACCATTAAGACTCATAGCAATAAACTGCTTGTTCTTTCACTTAGACTAAACTATAAACTTAAAAACATCAACAACACACAAATGAAAGTAATGATATTCTTCATGCTTCGAAACTGAATGTTGCATTCTCTAAATTTCTTGTCAAAGCCATTCAGAAACTCACATGTTTAAATGGCCAAATCCTCTAGCTCAACCTCACAAACATTCAAGTCTTTTACCATCATCCTTGCATCAACTTCAACATTTTCAACTCTATTCTATCGAGTCTTCAATTTCCTTTATCATTGTGCTATCTGCCAACTTGAAAAGATGACTCCAATTGTCTTACAAACCTGGTTACTAATTTCAAACAATGACAACAAAAGCTTCAAAATTAAGCATATTGGTACTTACTCCTTCAGATCCATTACGACAAGAATATAACAATCTCCCTAGGTTCTTAGTTTTCCGAGACGTCATCAAGACAACCGATTTACCACACCTACACTTATGCGGAATCCCTTTATTTTTATCACCCATTCCACTTTGAATCTAACAAATGATAATCACCAGTAAAGTTAACGTATAACCTAAACTCGATTCAATCAAGAAGAATAAAATTGACTCACTTACCTTACTCGACAAAGGCATCGTAATCGACCTCCTAACCAACTTCAAAGATGAATGATGATTTTCTAGTATCGAAGTAGATGATAGTCGTAAATGACGAACATGAGATTTTAGGGATTTTATACAACAAAAACTATATTTTATACAAAGCAAAAAAGTCAATCGACAATCAAGATCACAATCAACAACAGAAAAAACAAAAAAGCAAAAACTTTGACAAAAACTAGATTCCCTTAATTGAAATCTATGTTAAACAACAAGGAACAAAAATCTTTTTAACAAAAGACATGTAAGAAAAATATTGGGTTTTATATAAACAAAATCACATCTAAAGTCAAAAAAGACTTTTAACCAACCAAACTTTGAAAAAATGTATTTAACTGAAATATACGCAAAACAACATGAAAACAATTCTTTTTGACAAATGATATGTAAGAAAAGAATAATATATTTTCCCAAAGAACAAAATTCGATCTCAAATTAAAAAAAAACAATCGAACTCGAACTTGAAATTAACAGTAGAAGAAAACTTGATTTGTAACAATCTTAACATAAACAAATAAAAAATTCTCAACTTTTACAGAAAAGCACAAAAAAAATTAAGATCTGTAACAACAAAAAAGGTTAAATATGTAAGCAAAAAGATATAAGAAGAACAAAATTGAGTCCTTACGGCGGTGGAGATTCACGAGCAACCTAAAAAGAAAGAAGAAGATGAGTTCTAAAATAAGAAGAAAAAAGACAATTTCAAATGGTGGTGAACAAGAAGAAAGTCACCGGACTTGCGGCCGAGAAGGCGAGTTCTCTAGCGACCTGATTAATCACAGCCGCCGGCAGAGATGTTGCAACGGCAAAACCTGTAGAAAATGTTCAAATTTTGGGAAAAGAGAAGTGCAATCATGAGGAAAGATACATAATTGAAGCTCTCTCACCAGATAAACGAAGAAACACCAAAGAAAAAAACAAAAAATCCCCGGCGGGCATTAGTTGCAGGAAAACGTGAAGCGACTTCATTTTGTTTTACCCTTGTAAAAACATATTTGATACTTAGGTTAATTAGAAACTCAAACCAAATTGGTTTAATCTTGGCATACCATAAATTTCTAATTTACAAAACCGAAATTTTGAATTTTAAAATTGTAGACTTCAGGTGAAATCTATATTAAAGTAGATTTCAGGTCAAGTTTACTCTAAACCCTAAACCATAAATATTCAAGATCTAAAACAACTCAAATCAAAGATTAAAATTTCTTAACTTTTTCATAATTTAATTATTTTATTGTTTATTTTCTAAGGTCATGTTAGTAAAAGTTTAATCAAATTATTATTATTATTTTTAAAAAATTTATATAAATATATTTAAGAAGTGTGAATTTCACCTCAAATCTACAAATATAATACATCCTAAACCCTAAATTCTAAACCGTAATTTTCTTTTAAAACACAAGATCTAAATAAAAACTTATATAGAAGTTAATACTTTATGAATATACTCAAAAATTAACTCTTTTATTTGATAGTTCCATTTCAAATACAAAAAATTACAAATTTATCTACAACATAAACTACCAAACCTTAAAACATGACATATTAGGATATTGTGTATAAACCATTTGATATTTTTAATTTAATTTGACCAAGTTCTTTTGACATTTTATTTTTATACTTGGTTTTGTTTTTTTGAGGTTATGCAGCCAAAATTTTAATTAAATTATTATTATAAATTTTTTAAAAATTTAATAGCAAATATAATTAAGGAGTAGACTTCTTAATTAAGAAAGAAGAAATCTACTCTCCTTAATTATATATTATTATAATTTTTAGAAAAAAATATAATTATAATTTGATGAAAATTTTAACATTACTTTAATTTATGGTGAACCAAACCAAAATCTAAGAGATTAAGTTTAAGAGAGATTCACGAGGATTGATATAATCTATGACTCCCCCTAGTTGGTCATTGGGGACTTCAATGAACTCATAGTGACAATGAAACATTCCAATTCGTTTTTATCGTTTAATCAAATAATTTAGAATTGTGTACTCGAAGAATTTTCAAGAAATAGGTAATTCCTAGTCTTGGAGAGGGGTATGGAACAACAAAGTGATCAGGTGTATTCTAGATGATGCATCTGGCAAGGAAAATTGGCACGATTTATTCCCAATGTCCGAGATCGAGTATCTCGATATGATAGGGTCAGATCATCGACTAATTGTGGGACAATTCAATGATCAACAACATAGACGACGACACCAATTTATTTTTGATAAACAATGGATGACTAAGGATGGGTTTAAGAATACGATCGAGAAAGAATGGAAAGGCATATCCAGTTGCTGAAGAGTAATAGTTACATAAATGATTAAAAATTGTAGGAAGAAATTATCGTATTGGCGAAGCAAATATATTCCTTCTGGTAGACAAAAGACTATTAAATGGTAGAAGGTTATGGAGAATTTACAAAATGCTAACTCTTCAACACTTGATGAAATTGCGAAAGCCAAAATAGAATTAAAAAAGGCTTATGCTGATGAGAAAATTTATTGAAAAAAATGAGCAGAAACAAATGGCTCAAAGAGGGTAATGAAAATACTAGATTCTTTATACCTAGACAAAATAGAGACGAGTGAAGAATCAAATAATTGGACTATCTAATAATTATGGGGATTAGGTAACCTATGAAGAGAAAGTTGCTGCATAAGCTACCTGATATTTTTCAGACCTTTTCTCTACTATTAGTAGAGATTGTGCCCTGACCCATTATCTGAAATCGAGCCACAAATTGTGGATGTTGATAACCATATGCTTCTATGTAGGATATCTAAAGAAGAGATTAGAAAATCTCTTTTTATGATGGACCCGGGAAAGACACCGGGACTAGATGTAATGATCGCTATTTTCTTCTAAAAATCATGGGAGGTGGTTAAACAGATTTAATTATATTTTTCAATGACTTTATGTCCTCTGGTTCTTTTGAATAAGGTTTAAATCAGATGAATACATGTCTAATCCCAAAAATTTCAAGACCAACGAAAATGACAGAATTTCGGCCAATTAGTCTCTGTACTGTTGGATATAAAATCATCTCGAAGGTTTTATATCCAAGGCTGAAGAAATTAATGCTAAAATTGATCTCGGAAACACAATCCGCATTTGTAGCTAGTCAATTGATTTCTGATAATATTCTAACTGCGCAAGACATGTTCCATGCCCTCCGCACAAATAAGCGGTGAAAAGCAAGTTTTTGGCAATAATGACAGATATGAGCAAAGCTTATGACCATGCAGAATGGAATCAAATAGAAAGCCTTGTACTAAAATTTGGATTCGCTAACAACTGGATAAAATGTATTATGCACTGCATTACCTGTGTGGAATATTTAATTCTTTTGAATGGGGAACCAAGAGCGAAAATAATTCCAAAAAGAGGTTTAAGACAAGGTGATCCGCTGTCGCCTTATCTTTTTATACTGTGCATAGAAGTTATGATCTATAAATTAAAGAAAGTAGAACATGATAAACTTATTTTGGGTATCTCTATTGTGAGAGCAAACCCAAAGATCTCACATCTCTTATCTGTTGATGATAGTTTTTTTAAGTAAAGTTACTATGGAAGAAACAGACCATATTATTAAGATTCTATAAGATTATAAAAGAATATATGGTTAGCAAATCAACTTTGATAAATCTTCATTTCAATTTGGTCATTCATTTCCAGAGAATGAAAAGACTATGATTCACCAAATTCTAGGGATCCATTAGCTAGTTGGTATGGAATCTTACCTCGGGATTCCAGAGAATATTAGAGGATCAAAAACCAAAGTGTTTGCTTTTGTCCAGGAAAGACTACATGAAAGAATTAATAGTTGGTCTTCAAAATTCCTATCCAACTAGGGTAAGGAAGTTCTGATCAAATCGGTGATCACCCTAGTGCGGCAATTGGCATAACTCTGAATATTTACCTCGATGATCAATTTATTGATTCTCAAACCAGAACCTAGCGCGAGATTTTACTAAGATAATACTTCATCCCTACTGATGTTTAGTAGATCATGGAAGATCAGATTACTGGGGTTGGTATTATACTTTGACCGGCCGTTATTTAGTAAAATCTAGATATAATACTGTGGAGAGTAATTCTCTGTTGGAATTTGGTACACAGAGACCAAATTTTTGGGCATTACAATCTAAAATTTGGAAACTGGATTGTCCAAATAAAATTAAACACTTTATATGGCAAGCCTTATCAGGTTGTACTGCAGCTAAGTGGAACCTGAACAATCGGGGAATAAATTGTGATCCTAGATGTAGCAGATATGGGGTAGAGGAGAAGACCATTAATCATGTCTTTTGTGAGTGTCCCATGTCAGTTCAAACATAGGCATTATCATCTATCCCTTCACCTGTAGATATTTTCCCGATGAAATTGGTATGGTATAATCTTGACTATCTCTTTTGGAGATTCCCAGATTTAGTGGACGCCAAATATTCCCTTGGCTCATTTGGCACATTTGGAAAGCGAGAAACCATTGTTGCTTTTCTAGAACAAGCAAAGATCCCCATGAATTTGTTATCCCAAACGGAGCAAGATGTTTCGAAATGGTCAAATGCTAGGCATCAAATTGTTATGCTAGCCAACTAGGATCAATTAACTCAGCTACGATTTGGAAAGAGGTATATATACCTTTGACCACTAACCTGACTTTTACAGTTTATAGATGCTTTGTTGATGGTTCGTGGAAAAGTTCTGATCTTCATTATGGAATTGGCTGGGATTGCTTTCTAGATTCTTTTTCTGGTGGCTGCATGGGAGCACATCGAATACGAAGGAGCCTTTCAACATTACATTCAGAGGTGAAAGCCAAACTTTGAGTTATGGAATCTCTGATTTTGCTCCAATTTTTAGAAGTGAAGATAACTATGAACTATATGGATGTGTTGAAGATAATGTTACATCCAGAAGAGTGGCTGACCTTCCAACCTTATCAGGAGAAATTTATCAGGTTGAAATTTATAGGTTACGTAACCAAAATTTCAATAAAATTATCTTTATAATTTTTTATTTAATTTAATACTAATTATAATTAAGGAATAGACTTCACTTGAATTCTATGCCGGCCTAGACTTCACATGAAGTCTGCATTGTAGTTGACTTTAGATGAAGTCTGCATTGTAGTAGACTTCAGATGAAGATTGCATTGTAGTAGACTTCAGATGAACTCTACAATATGTTATGAGGGTATAAACATAATTAAATTTTCTGATTTTTTTTGTTTAGTCATGAGGAAAATCATTATAATTTCATTACCCTTAGAGGTTACTTTTGTATTTGATTTCAATTTGAGTTAGATTTTCTATTTAAAATTAAATTTTAAGTTATCTTTGTCATTCTCCTAAAATTATTTAAGTAGTTATAGTAGAAACATGTTTTTTTTTAATACAAAAATTATATAATCTTTGGTGAAAGAATATATACTATAATTTAATTACAATCTGAAAATAATTAGGAAACATGGCAATACCGCACGTATATCAAAGACAAACTATTTGTCGTCATAACCCGCTACCTGAATCTTATTGTATCATTAGGCTGCCCAACAATCACCCGACAACCTATCATTGCCTTTCTTCCTCTGTGAGTTTTGTCACTTGTGTGCGCGCTTCACTGCTACAAAAAATGTATATATTGTTTGACCTTTGGAAAAAGCTCACACACCACCATTGATAAATTTTGGAATTGGATAAAACATTATCATCTCGTTATCATCGGCCAAACAAAGTGCATCCTCATCTTCGCACGTGCTCATGTTTTCAGATGCACGTGACTCCACAACTTCTCTACATTTCTCAGACCAGGTTTAAGTCTCTGAAAACTCGTCGGAGCACCAACTAGATTGGATTATAGTCTTTAGTACGTTCCTTAATGGGTGACCATCAAGTAGCTCTGTCTGCATGTCAGATGTTCAGGCATATTTACTCTGTTGGATCCATGTGAACAAGTTAACAACCTTTGTTTTGGTTCGAGAAGACTTCAAACAACTTTAAATTTGGGTCTGGTTTTTCATACTGAATTGGGTATCCATCATGTTCTGATGCAATGCGAGCTCTTTTGACTACAACTCTAACTCGAAGACTGATTTATTGTTAAAATTGTGAATGACTTCATCCACCTGTTTGGCATGTTCGGGTTGTATCTTCTTACAATAAATAAAATTAAAAAAGTTTTACCAAAAAGAAAGTTAAATAAAATATTTCAATTTTCTTTTAATATATGTGAAAACTTCAAAACATCAAATATTAAACAATAGATGGTTGATGATCAAGGATATGTAACTTGGCAGTTATATATGTTAACTTTTTATATATGTTTTCCCTGTTGTTTACAATTGATTCTTGCCTTGATGGAATTACCCCATGTGTCACTCCTACCATGAACACTCGGTTCTTAGCTCCTGTAGATGATGAAAAAAAATATTCAAGGCAAAGTTTTGTATTATAAGCGATAGTGCTTCATGTGCTGATGGCATGACTAGAGTTTACTTTTAAACTTCCTGGCATATAATTGCTAAGGATATTTTTTCTTTTATTAAAAAAATTTTCATGACAGGTTGATTTTTCAAAGAATGAAAGCTCACTCAGATAGTTTTAATTCTAAAGGAGAAGGGTGCTCAGAATATAATGACTGATTTCTAGCCTATTTATTTTGTGTTATGTCATTTATAAGACCATCGTTAAAATCATTGCAGGTCGTCTGAAATGCATTCTCCCCGATATCATGTCTTATACTTAAGGAGCCTTCACTCCGATCGACATATATCATATAACATTCTTATTGTGCATAAATTGTTTGACGCTCTTCACACTGATCGGAAATTCCAAACCTCATAGATGCTTCTGAAGACGAATATGTCTAAGAATTATGATAGTATTGAATGGGTTTTTGTTCAGTAGATATTACTTTGTATGTGATTTAATAGCTCATGGGTAAAATTGATTTTGTACTACATTTCCCCGGTCTCCTACTTCGTTCTTGTTAACGAATCACCACATGGATGTATTACTCATGAAAGAGATTTACGTCAAGATGACCCATTATCTATTTTTTGTTTTGTTTATAATATGTGCGGAGACTCCAATACATGTCATGGCAAAAGTGGAACAGTTTTACTCCAATACTAGATTAAGATTCCATCCCTCGGGACCATGTATACAACAATTGCTTTTTGCTGATGATAGTTTATTTGTGTGTAAATCATCTTTACTCGAAAGTCAGGTGCTTTAGAACTGTTTGAACATTTATACTGAAGCTTCAGGTCAACAAATTAATTTTCAGAAATCTACTATAACCTTTGGTTTCAAAGTTGACCGTGATAGGAGATGTAAATCTGAAAAATCTTTCGCATTGAGTCATAATAAGGTGATACTAAATTGTTGAGTCTTTCACATTGCTTTCATGGCTCTAAAAAGACCAATTTTAATTTCAAAATAGAGAAAGTTACCTCTAAAAGTTCAAACTAGTTTTTCAAAACGTTATCCCTAAGAGGTAAAGAAGTGCTAAAAGTGGTGGCCATGATATTTCTTGTTAATGCAATGGCATGCTTTCGCCTATCTAAATACTAATGTCAAAAATCAATAAGTGATGTTTGCATTTTGGTGGAATAAATGTGCATCCTGAAAAAAGATCTCATGGATTGCCTGAAATTTTTTGTGCAAACCTAAATATGATGTAGGAGTTAACTTTAGAGATATGAAACTATTCAATTAAGCTCAGCTCGCCACATAGGCCTGGAAAATCCTTTCTCAACCATATTTCCTACTTGTCGGATCAATCACTCCAGATATTTCAGATTAAGTACCTTTTTGATAGTGGGCGGGGGACCCGTTCCTCGTATACCTAAAAAAGCATACTCTATTGGCGAGAATTACCAACAAAAAGCTTAATAAAATATATTGGAAATGGTCGTTCCACTTATGTATGGTCGACAAAGTGGATATTTGATAAGGTGCCACAACCCCTGATGAATAAGAAAATTCATTATGATGTTTAGAAACCTTAAGGTTTCTGATCTTATATCCCGTCAAGGATGGAACACAGAGAGAGTTCATCAATTATGTCATCAGACTAATGTAAAACGTATTATAGGCCTCCAACCTTGGATTTCTGAACCAGATATTTGGATTCAAGTTCACAATTACTCTGAGATTTATACAGTGAAAATATGATATTGGCTGACTACCACTACCATCAGATCTAGAATTTTGGCCATTGCAGTAGTTACATGCACTTGAAAACTCAAATTTGGCATATGCTCTCAACCCCAAAATTTAATTGTTTCTTTAAAGGGTTCTATCCAGGGGTACTCGCAGTGAAAACACATCTTTAACAATGGAGAATTCCTGAGGATGGTATATGTGTAGTTTGTAAACAAGCTCCATAAAGTATTAACAATATGTTGTTTTCCTGTCACTTTACTCGCTAAGTTCTAACCCTGACCCATGTGCCCCAACCCTCTTTTGATATGTTAGCTTCTTCCTTGATCATTAGTTTCACCTTCATGATGCATATCATCGCTAATACATGGATACCCCAAACGATCCACAATCGTATTCCTTGGATATTACGGACAATTTGGAAAACACGAAACACAATCTCAATTGGTGGCCAATTGGGAGACCTCAATTTTCAGACGTGTATGGTGATTGATAGAGCTGGCCAATGGATTTGTTTAGACAGTACACAAGGAGCATCTCAGCCACAAACTCCTTACTCCTCCATTTGGTCCTCTCCGACTCATATTTAGGTACGGTGTATTTTCCATACGTCATGGTCCCATGCACAGCTTTATATGGAGGTGCTTGGATTCTACGAAACCATGAGAGTATGGCATTATTTCATGCTAGGAATGCCTTATTGTCAACAAAATTTTTTTTCAAGCAATCATGAATCCTTCCACCTGGCCTCGCTATTGTTCATGGATTTGTCAAATACTTTAAACCTCAGAGTCATTAGATCCGTGTATTTTCCAGCTATATCCTTTTATTGTCAATAAAATAGCTAGTCGTATAGCATGTAGTATTACCCTTGTTCTAAATCTCGGCCGAGTTGCCGGAAACTCGGCTGTAAAAACGCAAATCAGACAAGCACTGAGGTGAATTGGACCAATTCGGTAAAAAAATAGGTTATGTTAAAGTCTTAAGGTTTCTGATGTTTAAAAGTTAAAAATCGAGTAATTGTATATAGATATGTGATTGTTAGGCATAAGACAATAAGAAAAATGGAAGAAAAAACAAAAAAAGGGCAGCGAGATAGTTAGGGTTTTGCAGGAGATTGAGGAAGAAGATGATTGTATAATCGTCGCTACTTTTCTCTAATGGATTCAAACTCTCGCCATAATAACTATTCATGAGTCCTTTAACCATTATGCTACGAGACATATTTGGTATATTCATACAATATATTATCTATATAATAATAAATACAGATCAATGTCTAAAAATAAATTTTCGATTAATCTCCGTGTAATATCCGATTAGTCGATTATGCGCTAGGCGCTACCTTCCACATACGTAACGCTTAGCAAAATTTAAAACATTGAGTATTACTAGACATCATAGGATTTATGGAAATGTTGGTGGCGGACACCTTCATGGACATGGCTGCTTATGTGTCGCGATCTAGAAAATTAGGAAGGGAGGAAAAAAAGGATGCTATTGATCTTAATTGTTTTAAGGTATATTGATCTTTTGTTGGTCACAAAGAGTCGATATATTAAAGTTTTGGTTGTAGCAAATAGCCTATAATAATGTTGTTCACGTGAATATTCTCAATATGTGTAGGCAATGTCATATGTTAAGCTGTTTGCGTACTCCTTGAGCTTCGGGTCTGTTTTTACTAGGTCTGTTTAAAGGGTCGAAAACCCGCGGGTTGAGCCCATTTAGGACCGTCGCGGTGCGGGTGCGGGCTGTGTTTAAGCAGCCCATAAAAAGAGCGGTTCGCGCGGTCTAGCCCGTTGCGGTGTGCGGGTTTAACGGGTTAGCCCGTGACGGTTATTTGGGTTCGCGGGTTTAGACCGCGGTTACAACCTTTTACAACCATTTCTTAACCTAGAGTCTCTGATTTCTTAACCTAGACCGCGGCTCACAATTGACACCTCGGTTGCAGACGAAGAAGAAGGTTTAAGCGAAGGAGCAGTAGGCGAAGAAGGTAGAGGAGGAATTGCAATCTGTCGAATCAAAGAATCCAACGCCGTAAGTTTCGAATTCAGAGAATCCAATCGCTTTTCAAATGTATCCATACCCGTCACGGGCTAGACCGTGCGAGCTATTCAATGAACAAGGTAAACGAACAAGCATTTCAAATATCATTGCGTTATTATTCTATATATAAAGCGTCTAAAGATGATCTTTGCAATTTATCCAAAATCAGTGAAATATTCAATACTAGAGTAATTAACGGCTTGGATTTATATCTCAATTTGTTTGTCTTGATTTGATGATCTAATATTGTGTATCTGATTTCAGTCCAAACTATTAACGCACCATTGAGCTATAAACTGAAGGAGGATCAAACGTCAGACACAATATACACGAGTACATAAGTGAGATGTTTTATGCTCTTTATTTTTGGTGAATGTATCATTGAGAGCACCTCTTCTCTATTAATTTTCTAATAGTGGGTGTGAAGCGATACAAATTGGAAGAGACAAGATGAGTTCGGAG
>OVAX01002164.1:0-29806 GCA_900406405.1 Lepidium africanum | reverse complement strand
AAAATATATATATATATATATATATATATATGAAGAACAAAAATGTTATATAGGGCACATGTCCCACTAACTCCGCACCTGCATCCACCACTGACTAGTAGCATGCAAAGCTAGTGGTTTAGTCTTCATCATTATAGGCATGGTCATCAAGCTACTCGGCAATTGAGCTACCTACTTGCAGCATTAAATGTTTGCTGAGTGGCTCGGCAAATCCATCGAATAGGTGAACAACTCTGTTACATATTAAATGCGTTGTAGATGAGCTAATGTAGAGTCTGACCGAGTTCACTTATCTTTCAAAGTAGTCTTTTGCCGAGGTATCTTCTACTATAGTGGTTTTCTCATTCTCTAAGGTAAGTCTCTAGATATTTATCTTCACACTCGGGCTAAAGTTGTGGTCAACTTTTCAAATGGAGTGAAGTATAGGAGCAAGGCCCACTTCCACCAATATCGTAGTTTGAATAATTTAAAGGAAATGTGACATGTTCGTACACATATATTTATGCAGAAGAATAGACTTCACAGCATTAGAATATATTTCCCACTCCATGGTTGATGAGGCCATCGACCATAATACCCTTATGACGGAAGCTATCCAGCTGGTACAGGTCCTACGTGACAGCTCGGAAACTCGAAGCAAGACCAAAGCTATCCGAGACAAGTTTGTCGACGCCATCAGGTGCATGTTCAGCTTAGTCAAACCTATAGCCAAGACACACATATCAAGGATCAAAATATTCGCTTACCCGGGAGCCTCGACCATAGTACGAACCTCGAGAAGCTCTACCTCGACCATAGTAGGAACGGCGGGAAGCTCTGCCTCGACCACAGACCAAACTGTGGGAAGCTTTTCCTCAACCACCGGCAAGACTCAGGTATATATGTGTTTTTCGAATAATGTCTTTGCAGATACTAGCGACACTTCCCAGCCTTAGTTTACATTTTTAAGTCTAGGTTCGTTGGTCCAAATAGTTAGTATAGTTACCGGACCATGTGGTTAACATACTTACTTTATTTGGACTGGTTTGTGTTTTTTATTTCCTTTTGTTTTTGCGTTACTGTACTATTTAGAGTGATGCGCCACTCCTTTCCTTTTTCGGATGTTGCTTACTCGTTTAGAGTCTTTACTTTGCCCTAGAAGGCTTCCAGCCGCTGAACCATTTATAACGTTCCACCTATGGCGCTTTGTACTCACTTTTTGCTGATAAAATAAAAACGAACCTTTTTTCTCTTGAGAGAAATTTAGCTGCCACTCACTCTTTGAGGATTCGAGATTGAGAGACGAGTTTGAGACTTGTGAGGATTCCAAGTCTTGAATAGATTCAAGTTTATCAGGGAATTCACCACCATCCTTTGTAGCACTCATTCGCTATCCGATTTTCGATAATCCGGGCTCACCAAGGTCGGATTTTGGATATCACAATTCAACATTCTACCACTGAGGCCTTTATCATCTTGTATCAGAGCCGAAAAGCTCTCGGTAATCGCTGTGTCATTCCGTTTCTCTTTGTTTTCTATTTTTTTTCGCTTTTTGCTTCTGTTTGTTCATTTGAAATTGTTTCGGTGAAATTGTTTAATTTTCGTTTGATTTCTTGATACTAGGATTCACCAAGCTCTAGAATAATAGATTTTGAGTGCTTTTAGGCTGCTAATTTTGTTTTTATAAAATCATTTAAAAAAAAATTGCTTCATGTTTTTCGTTTGTTTGATGCGTTTGATCCTTGTGATTTGCTTCTGATTATTTTCTTTCTGTTATTTGCTTTGTTGAGGGTGGCTCCTAGGCTTGGTAGCAGCTGAGTTTTTGTTTTCTTATTTACTAATCTTTTGAAACCGATTCCATTTCTTCCCTTTTATTGCTTTCGGTTTGTTGGGTTATTGAACTGATTTTTAATTTCTTTTTCTTGCATTCAAACCGACTTCTTTCATTTGATTTGGACCGAGTTTGCCTTATTTAATTCTCTTTTAAAATCCAAAGGGTTCTAACACTTTGGTTTGTCTTTATTTATTTTGTTTTGTGTATCGTGCAAGGAATGATGGGAGACAACCAAGATAAAACTACAGATCCAATTCGTGACCTCACGAATACCATAGTGCATATACAAGCTCAACTCACTTGGATAGACGAGCGTTTAAACCGACTCGGACGTGGACCGCAAAATGAACAAATGGCAGCTGCCTGCCTAAACCTGACGAACGCATGTACGGACCATCAGGACAGAGACAGACAGTCCTTTATGGATGAGGCGGATGGCACGGACGTACCTTTGGTACGAGAAGTCTCACGGATGCCACGATGTGTCCGCCAAAACCAGAATCCATTACCACCACCCCGACGGACCTCTACTCGTGGGCGACAACATTACCCAGAAGCAGACGATAACTCTTATTCCGACTAGTCTACCCATTTCCCACCACCTTCGGCTACCGACGTGGAATTGACCACACCAACGTTCGCCAGACGTGTCAATCCCGAGGCTTACATCGATTGGGAGCGAAGGTTAGAACATATATTTGAGTGCTACGAATATCATGACCGGAAAATAGTTTCTTTTGCAGCTGCCCAACTTACGGATTGTGCTTTAGCCTAATGGGATCGGGAAGTAGCCGAGCAAAGACGCCATCACTTGGGACATATTTCGCAATGGGAAGATATAAAGGGCATCATGCGCAGGCGATATGTACCGTCATATTATCACCGTGATCTTCAACGATGGTTTCGCAAACTTACCCAAGGCATGAAGACCGTAGAGGAATATTTTGACGAATTTGAGCTATTGAAGAACCAGTTGGAAGTGGATGAGTCTAAGGACTCTTTGATGGCCCAATTCATAGACGGTCTACACGAGCGGATATCCGCTAAGATCGAGAGACACCCTTACCATGGTTTACAAGAGGTGATCCATCTAGCCATTCAAGTAGAGCAACATATCAAGAAGAAAACTGTGGTGCGACCCAAACCCACGAAACCGCGCCTAAGAAGCTTGAAATCGATTCTCGGTTCAAGAGAGCTGATTCCAGACCATCAAAAATTTCTGATACTTCACGAACTGGAGATGTTATGTGTTTCAAATGTCAAGGCCGTGAGCACATGGCACGAGACTGTCCAAATAGGCGGACAATGATACTTACGGCTGAAGGAGAATATGAGACTCAAGATGAAGCCAAGGAAGAGCAAGAGGACTCAGAGCCAAAAATTGAATATGCACACATTGGGGAGAGCCTTGTTATCCGGCAGATTATAAGTACTATCGTCGAGCAAGAAGAGCTCATTTAGTGGGAAAAAATCTTTCACACCCGCTGCACTGTTAACTCAAAGGTAAGTAACCTTATTATTGATGGTGGGTCTTGCACTAACGTGGCTAGAGCTATTACCTGTGAGGAACCCGTACTACTTAAGATTTTTAAGAAATGTCTAAGTGCAGGGATCGAGGATTTAGAGCTACCAGCCGAGGTTAGGTCATTAATAGAACGTTTTCAGGAATAGTTTCGCAAGGAAATCCTGGCAGGACTGCCATCCATCCGCGGAATAGAGCATCAAATTGACTTGGTTCCCAGGACACCTTTGCCTCACCGACCAGCTTACCGCATGAACCCGGAGGAATCCAAGGAATTAGAGAAACAAGTTTGTGAGCTGATGGAAACAGGCTACATCCGGGAGAGTCTTAGTCCTTGCGCCGTACCAGTAGTACTAGTGCCCAAGAAGGACAGATCATGGCGAATGTGTGTAGAATGCCGAGCCATCAACAACATTACCACGAAGTACCGGCATCCAATACCACGGTTGGACGACATGCTTAATGAGCTGAGCGGAGTGTCCATCTTCTCAAAGATAAACCTCAAAAGCGGATACCACCCAGTTCGAATAAAGGAAAGCAATGAGTGGAAAACCGCATTCAAGACCAAGTAAGGGTTGTATGAGTGGCTAGTCATGTCGTTTGGTCTCACCAACGCGCCAAGTACATTTATGCGGCTTATGAACCAAGTTTTACGTTCTTTTATCTCTACATTTATGTGTACATTTATATACTTTGACGTTATGCTCGTTTATAGCAGATCCTTGTCCGATCACATATAGCACCTTGAAATGGTCTTAAGCACTCTCCGCAAGGAAAAGCTTTACGCCAATCTCAAAAAGTGCAACTTTTGCACCAATGAAGTAGTGTTTTTAGGTTTTGTTGTAAGCTCTACAGGATTACAAGAATGGCTGAAAAGATCAAAGCCATCCAAGAATGGCTGAAGCCCACTACCTTCGGACAAGTCCAAAGCTTTCACGGATTAGCGAGTTTTTATCGATGGTTCGTGCGGGATTTCAGCAGCATAGCTGCACCAATTATCGTGGTCACCAAGAAGGACGTAGATTCCATTGGGGACCAGCTCAAGAATTTGCATTCAAGGAGCTAAAGGATCGGCCAACTCTAGCTCCGGTACTATCTTTACCAAATTTTGATCTAACGTTTGAGGTTGAGTGTGATGCCTCAGGAATAGGAATCGGAGCAGTGCTTATACAAGGTGGAAGACCCGTAGCATTCTTCAGTGAAATGCTGAACGGAGCCATACTTAACTACCCGACCTACGACAAGGAGCTGTACACCTTGGTTAGGTCGTTGGAGACTTGGCAGCACTACCTGTTGTCCAAGGAGTTCGCAGTGCACACGAACCATGAGATGCTGAAGCATTTGAGAGGCCAAAACAACCTCATGAAGAGGCACACTCGTATGTTAGAATACATTGTAACCTTTCCGTACGTGATAAAGTACAAGAAAAGTAAGGAGTATGTGGTGGCCGACGCACGATCAAGACGATACGCACTCATCTCCACCATGGAGGCCAAGGTATTGGGTTTTGAATCACTTAAGACTCAGTATGTTGATTATGCAAATTTCAAGGAGGTTTTGGAAGCTTGTGGCCATGGCGTGTATAGAGACTTCTACCTCCACGACGGATTTTATCTTTAAGAAGAGGCGACTTTGAATTCCTCAAGGATCCATCAAAGAGTTACTTGTAACTGAGGCTCATGGGATATTTCACTGTCAAGAAGACGTTAAGCCTACTCATGGAGCATTTCGTTTTGTCACACATGAAGCGGAACGTTGTCAGACATTGCAAGCGTTGCATCGCGTGCTTAACAGCTAAATCCAGGTCACATCGTCACGGTTTATATACACCACTTCCTATTCCTAACGCCCCTTGGGTAGATGTTTCTATGAATTTTCTGTTAGGATTTCCCAGATACTAGAAGAACAACACGATTCTAGTCATGGTTGATCACTTCTGGAAGATGGTGCACTTTATCCCATGTGACAAGACCACCGATGCGACCCGGATTGTGACCCTATTTATCCAAGAACTTGTACGTGTACATGACATTCCATGAACTATCGTATCAGACCGGGATCCCAAGTTCCTTAGCCATTTTTGGCGCACACTGTGGAAGAAACTTGGAACCAAATTATTGTACTCCACGTCATGCCACCCGCAGACAGACGATCAAATACAGGTGGTCAACCGAACCGTATCGGCTTTGCTTTGAGCAGCCATCGACACGAACATGAGAAGCTAGACCGAAGCTTTAATTTTCATAGAATTTGCTTATAACCGAGCTGTTTATGCTACTACTAATCATTCACCTTTTGAGATTGTGTACGGTTTTCAGCCCATGTCGCCACTGGACCTTAAGCCGTTGCCGCCACCCAAGGTAGTGAACCAAGCCAAAGAGGCGAGAGCAGAACTCATCCGCAAGCTCCATGAAGAAGTAAGGGCAACCATCAAGGCTAAAATGGCCAAGTATAAGGCGCATGCTAACAAGTGACGGAGAGAAGTCATTTTCAAATCCGGGGATTGGGTATGGATGCACCTACGAACCGAAAGATTTCCTAAGGAACGGAATAAGAACAAGAAGCTGGCACCAAGAGGCAACGGGCCGTGTAAAGTACTAGAGTGTATCAACAACAATGTTTATCGCCTTTACCTTCCAAGCCATCTTAAGGTACACCCGGTCTTTGATGTTTTTGATCTCATGCTCTTTGACGTAGGTGAAACCGATCCAATGCCGGATCATTCTCAAGGAGGAGGGGATGATGAGGACATCGATCAGAATACCCTTCTGACGGAAGCTATCCAGCTGGTATTGGTCATACGTGACAACACGGAAACGCGAGGCAAGACCAAAGCTATCTGAGACAAGTTTGTCAAAGCCATCGAGTGCCTATTCAGCTTAGTTGAACCTATAGTCGAGACAGATATATTAAGGATCAGAATGCTCGCTAACCCGGAAGCCTCGATCACAGTACGAACCATGGGAAGATTTTTCTCGACCACCGGCAAGAACCAGGTACGTATGTGTTTCTCGATTAATGTCTTTATAAGTACTCTCAACACTTCCTAGCCTTAGTTTGCATTTTTAAGTCTAGGTTCGTTGGTCCAAATAGTAAGTATAGTTACTGGTTTGTGTTTTTTATTTGTTTTTGTTTTTGCGTTACTGTACTGTTTAGAGTGTTGCGCCACTCCTTTCCTTTTTCAGATATTGCTGATATAATAGTACATATGACATAAGGCTAATTGTGTATATGATAATTAGGTTAACTATCTCTGTATAAATACTATCATTTCTCATATATTAATATTCATTCAGCCCTAAATCCTATATTGTATCAGAGCAGATCTCGATTCTTAAACCCTAAATTGCTACTCGATTTTTTCTCTCATGGCCAACTCATCGCTATCACCCTCCATCTCATCGTAGGTCATTAATGCAAACAATCAATCCACTTTGTTGCACATTAACATGACCAATGTGTTAAGGCTTACTTCATCCAATTTTCTCATGTGGTGTCGCCAAGTCTAAGGCTTACTCGATGGGTATGAACTCACCAATCACATCATAGGCTCTCCATCTTCTCGACCTTCAACTATCACCACAACTGATGGTGATTCTCCCAATCCTGCGTTTTCGCTTTGGAAACGTCAAGACATACCCATCTACATTGCTTTATTGGGAGCTATCTCAAATTCAATTAAACCTATACTCTCTACTGCTCAAACATTGGCTGAGATTTGGCAAACTTTGACCGATACATATGCTATGCCAAGCCATGATCATCTTAAACAACTTCGCCAATAGATTCATCAATGGACCAAAGGGAACAAAACCATCGCTGAATATTTTCAGGGTATCAACATCCGATTCGATCAACTTGCCTTGCTTGGCAAGCCTATGGGTCATGAGGATAAGGTGGAAGCTATCTTGGAAAGGCTTCCTGAAGATTTCAAAGTGATTATCGATCAGATTGAAGGCCAAGAGGTGTCTCCTTCCCTTATCGAGATTCATGAAAAATTAATCAATCATGAGCTCAGGCTTCAGTCTCTCACAGCTTCATCCTCACTCCCGGTCATGACAAACGTTGCTTTTACACGTGTCAAGCTTCTGCTTCGCCTTGTTTTAATCAACAATGCTACAATCAGAAATCTCGCGGTAACCAAAACTGGCCACAACAACAGTACTCTGCTCCGCCAAACAATAAAAACTGGCAACAACGACAACAATACTCAGCCTCTAATACCGATCAACAACGATCTCGTGGGTATCAAGGCAAGTTTCAGATTTATGGTGTCTTTGGTCATAACGCTATGTAATCAGCTGCAGTCCTTTATCGGACAAAACATACCATAACCAATGGCACCATGGCAGCCACGAGTGAACATGGCAATGGTGCAGCCGTGTAATCCTAGCAATTGGGTAGTTGACAGTGGTGGTACTCATCATCTTACAACTGACCTCACGAATTTGTCTCTACATCAACCCTATAATGGAGGAGAAGATCTTACAGCTGCAAATGGTGCTACTATGCCAATCACTCACACTGGTTCAACATCTCTTCCGACCTCTAGTCGTTCTCTTAAACTTAAAGATGTTTTTTATCTGCCACATTTACATAAAAATCTCATTTCGGTTCATAGACTATAATACTAATCAAGTGTCTGTTGAATTCTTTCCGGCTTCATTTCAGGTGAAGGATCTGCACACCGGGGTCCAATTGCTCCAAGGCAAGGCTGAACACGGACTGTATAAATGGCCAATTCCTCTTTCTCCCATCGCCACTCACTTTGCTTCACCATCGCCCACTACCACCATCCAAAATTGGCATTCGCATCTTGGCCAGCATTCATATACCATTTTACATTCTCTTTGTTATAAATTTTTGTTACTTGTTTCTAATCCTTACAATAAACTTCTTTATTGTTTTGAATGTTTGATGAATAAATGTCACAAGTTATCGTTTTCAGCAAATTCTTTATCCACTACCAAACCACTTCAAATCGTTTACTCTAATGTATAGACCTCACCGTTGTTATCTGTTGATTTGTTCAAATATTACATCATCTTTTTTGATCATCACACGCGCTACACTTGGTTCTATCTGGTACAGAAGAAGTCTTAGACATATGATACTTTCATTGCTTTCAAAGCTTTGGTCGAGGATCCCTTCAATACAAAAATCAGAACTCTCTTTTCCGATAATGGAGGTGAATACCTTGCTCTTCATCCCTTTTTGGCTGCTTATGGGATCTCAGATCTTACTTCTCAACCTCATACACTCGTACACAATGGGATGTCTGAACGTAAACATTGGCACATAGTTGAAACTAGACTCACTCTACTCGCTCAAGCTTTGATTCCACCAGAGTATTGGATATATACCTTCTCAACGGGTGTACTTAATCAATCGCCTCCCAACGCCTGTTCTTGATGGGTCATGACCATATTTGTCTCTCTTTCAACATCCACCAAACTACCTGAAGCATCAAATTTTCGGGTGCTTATGTTTTCCTTGGTTACGGTCATACATGAAGCACAAATTAGAGTCTCACTCGGCTGCGTGTGATTTCTTGGGTACTCTCTAACTCAAAGTGCCTATATTTTGTCTTGAACCTATCTCTGGTCGTGTGTACATCTCCAGGCATATTCAATTTGTGGAAAAATCATTCCCATTCTTCAAACCACCAACACTGCCAACACCAACATGAGCCAAATACTCTCCATTTACCCTTCACAACTATCCCTATCCGACCATCTCATCAGCTCATTGTTCAACCCCCATGCTCAGCTCCTGCACCTGTCATGTTGTCCTTGCTGCTAGAAGATCATACCTTTTCATCACCACCAGCTTCACCAACGGACCAACACACAACTTTATACCTACTAATAATTTATTTGTTAATGTTTCCAGTCAATTTAATGATATTGTAGCTGATTCTAATGCTGCATCTTCGTTGGTTCCATTACCGTCAACAACAGTGTTGCATCCGAATACTCACACTATGACCACAAGGAGCAAGAACAATATACCAAGCCCATCAATAAGCTCATTTTGGTTGCCATAAATGAAGAAAACTGAAGAACTTGAGCCACAGACCATCACAAAGGCATTGGCAGATCCTAAATGGTGCGAGGTAGCCATATCATAGTTCAATGCTACTGTTCGGAATGAAACATTTGATCTGGTTCCTCCATCTCCTACTCAAAATGTGATCTCCACAAAATGGATTTTTACCTTAAAGTATAATCCTGATGGCACAGTCTCACGTCGTAAAGCACGTCTAGTTGCAAGTGGATTTGATCAAGAATATGGCATTGATTATGGAGAGACTTTTAGTCCTGTTGTGAAGTCAACGATGATTCGTCTTGTCCTAGAAATTGCTGTAGCAAAGAATTGGTGTATTCGACAAATGATGTCAACAATGCTTTTCTTCAGGGAACTTTAACTGAGGAAGTGTATGTCTCACAACCTCCTAGTGTTGTTGATAGAGATCGTCCTAATTATATGTGTCGTCTCAAGAAAGCCTCATATGGTCTCAAGCAAGCTCTGCGAGTGTAGTACGAGGAATTGCGTACGTTTCTCCTCCAGTTGGGTTTCCAGAATTCTGTTGCTGATGCTTTGGTCTTCATTTATAATCATTTTGGTATTATGGTTTATGTCTTGGTCTACGTTGATGATATTGTGGTTACTGGTAACACAACGGGTTTTGTTAATCAATTCCTGCTGCAATTTGCCCAACGTTTTTCATTGAAAGATTTAGGGGATCTTAGCTACTTCCTTGACATTGAAGTTCATCGGACTTCTCGTGGTATGCATTTGATGCAACAACGCTACATCATTGAT
The DNA here is from genome assembly GCA_900406405.1 of Lepidium africanum. Taxonomy (NCBI): domain Eukaryota; kingdom Viridiplantae; phylum Streptophyta; class Magnoliopsida; order Brassicales; family Brassicaceae; genus Lepidium; species Lepidium africanum. Next base: position 19,646 of record OVAX01002164.1, on the reverse strand, counting down.
CTTTTGAAGAAACAACAGATGTTAGATTCAAGACCGGTATCTACACCTATGGCAACGCAACCTATGCTTACACTTTTGTCTGGTTCTCAAGTGGATGATACACGTGAATATCGCAAAGTTGTTGGGAGCTTACATTATTTGGCTTTCACGAGACCTGACATTAGCTATGTTGTGAATTGTCTCTCATAGTTTATGCATGCACCAACTGATCTTCATTGGCAAGCAGCCAAATGAGTTCTTCGGTATCTTGCGGGTACATTAACTCATGGTCTATTCCTGCGCACCAGCACACCGATTTCACTTTATGCTTATTCTAATGCAGATTGGGCAGGTGATAGTCATGATTTTGTTTCTACTCAGGCTTATATTATCTATATTGGTTGTACACCTATTTTGTGGAGCTCGAAGAAACAAAAGGGTGTTGCTCGGTCTTCCACTGAAGCTGAATACCTTGTGGTTGCTTTCACAGCTATGGAACTTCACTGGGTTTGTAATTTCCTCTCTGAACTTTAGATTCGTTTACCTTATGTCCCGGTGATATATTGCGATAACATAGGAGCTACTTACCTTTGTGTGAATCCAATATTTCACTCTCGAATGAAGCATCTTGCTTTAGATTATCACTTTGTTAAAGACAACATTCAATCCAGTGCTCTACGTGTTGCTCATGTCTCTACCAAGGACCAGCTAGTGGATACTTTAACAAAACCGCTGCAACGTCAAACTTTTCTTCAACTCACAAGCAAGATTAGAGTGACTTCAACCCCTCCATCTTGAGGGGGCGTATATGAGTACATATGACATAAGGCTAATTATGTAATTGTGAATATTATAATTATGTTAACTAACTCTGTATAACTATTGTCATTTCTCATCTAATTAGATTCATTTATCCCTAAATCCTATAGCTGACTCGTAAAGAGTTTTTACTTTGCCCTAGAAGGCCCTCAACCGCCGAACCATTTATAAGGTTCCACCTACGGTGCTTTGTACTCACTTTTTGCTGATGAAGTAAAAACAAACCTTTTTCTCTTGAGAGAAACCTAGCTGCCACTCACTCTTTGATGATTTTTTTTTATGAAATGTGAAAATTATATATCATCAAAAAAGAGAGTTTATACACAAGAGCATGATCAAAATAAACCTGAAATCAGAATAAAAAATTATAGAATTATAACTTCAAACCATCTTTGAAAAAGGTTATGAAGTCTATGAAGATGAACATAGTGTAAAGAGGAAATCTGATTACAAATTAGCTTATCTATAGCCCGGGTAACACCCACAGCTGCAGTCCAAGGCTTTCCATGAATCCTAGAATTCCGCTCTCGCCAAATATGATAGATAGAGGCTTGAAAACAAGTCGAACAAGAACACTATCCAATCGAGAAAAGTGAGAACCAGAGAGAGTAGAGACAATATCTGACCAATCAGGATTGGTAGAGGCACCAATTAAGTTGCTGCAGAGAAAATTCCAAATGGTGTAGCTGTATGGATATGCAAAAAACAAAAAGGTCCCTAGTCTCATCATGCTCACCACAAAGGACACAATGTTGAGTGAAACCCCAAGAACGCATCCTTGAACTAGTAGAGAACTTATTTTTTAGAGCAAGCTAAGTGATGAAAGAATGTCTACGTATGCCTTGGGAGAACCAAACCAACTTAAACCAAGGAACTTTAGGAGCACAACAGCAGATCTGTTTCCAAGTTTCATAGGAGGAGAAGTTATTCTGAAAAGAGTTAGAAGAATGCTTCCAGAGAACAACATCATGCCCATAATCAATAATCGGACGCTGGGATTGATTTACAATATCAATAATATGTTGAAACCGCCTTCAAACTATAAGATTTTGCCAGGAAAAATCTTCTAGCGCATCAGCAACAGTAATGTTATGATCAAGGCCAAAAAACGAGTACCATATCTTCCAGTTAAGTCAATGAGCTTGCATGCTTCACACCAATTATCAAACCATATATGAGATTCTAAACTTGAATGGACCTGAACTTTCAAGAAATGATAGACATCATTTCGAAGTTTGAGAAGCTTCTTCCAAACCCATGAACCTTTAGAGCTTTCCTTTACATCCAAAAAGAAGTTGATCGCAAAAGATATTTCCAAATCCTGTCAACCCAAAGGATTTAGAAGAAGATATAATTCTCCAAATTAGGTGATAACAAAAAAACCCGAGAAGATTCACGTAAAGGTCTGATACCAAGACCACCTTCATCGTGAGGAAGACAAAGATCAGCCCGTTTTACTTTAGCCTTAGTAGTAATATTAGGTAAACCAGACCATAATAAAGCAGCACAAAGTCACTTAATTTCATCCAAGCCCTTCCTAGGCAGGCGAAAAGAAGCACACCAAAAATTAGCTGTACTATAGATGACAAAACATATAAGTTGCAATATGCCTGCATAGGAGAGAGATTTAGTAGCCCAAGAAGTAAGACGATATCTAATCTTGGAGATAGGAGGTTCATAGTCGGATCGAGACATGTATTTAGTGGTAAGAGGAAAAATACTGAATTGGAAGAGATCTGTTGGGAATACCAAAAGTAGACGAATACGAAGTAAAGGAAATATGGTGAAGTGTGTCATATTTAGCCTAGTTTTCATTGCATTTTAGCATCATTTTTAGTATTTTATTTGCATATCATGTCATATTAGGTTCATTTAAGGTCATTTTCATGCATTAGCGTCTTTAGGCTTTGCATTTGCATATTTTCTTGTTTTTCGGTCTGTTTAGGTGATTGAAAGCTTGACACTAGGGGGATTGGAGCTAAAGGGATGGAGTTACATACATGGGACTTGGATTGGCACTTATAAAGTAGAAGGCTCGGATCAAAAGCTCAAGATGGAAAAAAAGGAGTGAAAGCCGGCCGCGGCTAGCCATTCAAGGTTGCGGCCCGAAGACAAATTTATAGGCCGGCCGCGGCCAGACACACAAGGTGTGGCCGCGACCAGCACCTGAGAGCCACGATGCCAAACCTCATTGCCTCGATGCCAAGCCTCGACCGCGGGAAGCAAGAGCATCGACCACGGGAAGCAAGAACCTCGAACACGAGAAGCCTTGCCTCGACCGCGGAAGAAGACCATGACCCATACGTCCCGAGGCCACGCCCAACGCTTACTTCACGGATCAAGCAGAGGCATTAGGATGTAAGAGTCGGCGAAGCGACACAGGGCCTCGACCGCGACCCGACGCACTTGACCGAAGCCACACGATGCCGCGACCACGAAGCCCGTCCTCGACCCATTGTGCCATGACGTCTCGACCACAAACCCCGCCTGCTCACCCAACCTCGACCGAGACACGACCCATGGACACATTAATTGGTCATGACCTCGACCTACCTCTCGACCTACATGACCCAAGATCACGTGAACCACTTAACATTTTGGTTTAATTTTTGGTTTGAACTGGTTTGTCTCGGTTTACTTTGGTTCAATTTAAGTTGCTTAAAACCCTAATCTCAGTGGGTATAAATACATTGATGGACACACAAACACATAAAGCTTTTAATTAAGAACATCTTTGAAGGAGATTTGAGAACAAACATTGGGATCCTTTTGGATAATACATATTTTTGGGTTCTTTCTTAACCTAATTAAGAATCTCTTGTTTATTTCTCTAGTCTTTTTCATTATTCATTGCTTTTCTTACTTTGTTATTTTCGATTTGAACATGAGTGAGTAGTCTCTTAGAATGGTTTTAGTTATGACTAGATCTAGGGTTTGGTTATGATTGATTGATGGTTAGGATTGTTAGATCCTCCTATCTAGGTGTGTTTAATGCTTAATTCATCTTGATCACTTGAGTTATGTTGCTAGGAAAATCATCGCCCGAGAGGTGTTCGATGAAATTCCCGAAAGCCTATTTTAGGGATCTCTCTCCATAGCATTCGAGAGATGATGTTATGGGATTGATTGGTCAGAGTGGAATTGTTTGTAAAGTATTTGGGATTCTTGATCTAACAAATGATTGTTTAGTTGGGTCATTTCTTTGAATAGTGATTAGTGCTATGAGAGTGGGCTAGTCTTGCTTATTTGTTGTGTTCCATGCCCTAGGTGGTGCATTAATGGACTCCTTGTTGCATCATTCATTCATTTACGTTGTTCCTGGATTGATTGTCATTGCCTAGATCATTCGCTTTTCTTATATTGTCATTTGCTAGTTTAATTTTGTTTGCATTGCTTTCATTTGATCTTGTTTGGTTTTGCTTATTGGTATAGCCAAGATTAGATGCATTTGCTTGTTCCTTATTTTTGTTTGTTTCTTGTTTTAGTGTAATTTGAATCATTCTCATCTTTGATCACTCTAGATTAACATGGAGCTTGCATCCCTACTGTGTGACTTTAAACTCCTTGTGGGATTCAAACCTCAAGTACATGCAACTACATAGTTTGTTGTGTATTTGTTGAATTAATTGCATGTTTACCACCACCACAAAAAGGAACATCATATGGTTACAGCCAGCAGCAAACATAGAAGATTTCGCCATATTTATGTTGAGGCCTGAAATATTCCCAAAATTTTCCAAAACTGCAAGAATACTATGAATAAAGCGAAGAGAACCATCTAAGAATACCAAGATATCATAATCAAAACTAAGATGAGTAAGCTTAACGTCTTAGCAAAACTAAGATGAGTAAGTTTAATGGATATATTTGCACTTGAGAGATCGGCTAGAAGTTTAGTAAACGAGAGATGGTTAAAGGAAAGAGAGGATCATCTCTATAGATTGGGAATGGAGGACTTGAGAGTTCCTCCGGTTAAACGATTACCTCCACATGAAGATGTGAATGGAGTTGGAGTGCAAAATAGGCCTCCCGGTTTTGAGACATCTCTGTTTAATGCTAGGCTGATTGGAGCTTTTAATGAACCAAATCTTCGGAAAGTACGTTATGGAATCCCTACTCCGTCAATAATGGCTAACAACTTTGAGGTTAAGTCGAGCTTGATAAACATGGCCCAAAACCAACAATACAACGGTTTGCCACTTGAAGACCCATTGGATCATTTGGATAGGTTTGAGAGGGTATGTAGAACATTGAAGTAGATTTGCATTACAACGAGTCATCAAATAAGTTTAGTGACATTTATTCTCACTTGAAGACCTTGGAAAATCAAGTTTCCCAAATAGCTTCAACAAGTCAAAGGCCACAAGGAAAACTTTCAGGAAAAGCCGAGCAAAACCCAAAGGAGTATTGTAATGTGATTAGCTGTAATTATCATAAGGATATATATCTAGAAAAACTTGCAAAGGCTCTTTATGGAGAAGGTAAAGAATATGATGATTGGGTTATGGATTGTAAGGAAAATGATGAAAGGATTGAGGCTAGTAAGAGAATGAAGAAGGTTGAAGCTTTGCTAAAGAGGGTTGTTAAAAAAGAGGTTGCTGCCACATGTGGAAAGATCAAGGAGCTTGAAGAGGTTAATTTAAAGAAAGGTAAAGAGGTTGAGTTGAATGAAGAGGCTGCATTGAAGATGGTTGTGAAGGATGAGAAAATCAACAAGGTTAAGGAAATTGTTGTTAGTGTAGAGAAGGGAGCTTCAAGGGAAGTTCAAGTGAAAGTTGAGAGGAATTCGGTTGAAGAGCTAAGAGTTTTGAATGATAAAGCCACTGTCGATAAGGAAATTGTGCAAAAGGAGTCTAGAAGATGGTTAAAACCAAATAGCATCCTCCTTATGTACCGCCACTTCCATTTTTGGGGTGATTTTTAACTAAAACTCAAAAGAGTGTGTTGTCCAAGTTCAAGGGGAACATGAGCATGATTGGAGTTCTTATGCTTAATGGTGTGAATCTACACTCCATTCTGGCTCAAGTTTGATTCATTAAGGATATTTTAGCAAACCGAGAAAAGGTTGAGGAGTTATTGGCTAATGGAGGTGAACTTGACCCTAGTCCACCAGAACCGAAGGTGTTACTTAAAGAAGAAGACCGAGGGATGTTTGTAATTCCTTGCACACTTGGAAAACTTGTGTTTGATGATGCTTTATATGACTCTGGAGCTAGTATCAACGTTTTGTCTTTTGACATTGTGGAGAAGCTAGGATTAGATGCCATGACCGAGTATAAGACTTTAATCTCTTTTGGAGACTCTTCTACTAAGTATCTTATGGGGAATCTAGTTGACTATCCATTGAAGATCGGGAATTACACGATGCCAATGGATTTCGCGGTTGTGAGAATGGAGAACGAGTGTAAGATTCCATTTGTATTGGGAAGGCCATTCTTGAATACAGTTGGTGCGAAGATCGACTTTGTGAACAATGTGGTTGTGCTTGAGAAGGTCAACAAGCAAGTTTCTTATCCCATTAAGCCAAGGTTTGATGTATTTTATGGAATGATTGACTATGGAGGGTATGGAGTTGAAGCTACAAGGTTTAAGGATGGGTTTGACAAAGAAAGCTCATCAAGTTTGGATAATAAAGGAGTTGCTACAAGATTTAAGGACGTGTTAGTGGAGAAGAATCCACTCTCTGTTCCTTTAACCGTTTAAAAATGCGGGGAACAACGTCGAGGTGGAGACATTAGAAAAGCGTACTTGGGAGGCATCTACACTCCATTCCGGCTCAAGTTTGATTCATTAAGGATATTTTAGCAAACCGAGAAAAGGTTGAGGAGTTATTGGCTAATGGAGGTGAACTTGACCCTAGTCCACCGGAACCAAAGGTGTTACTTAAAGAAAAAGACTGAGGGATGTTTGTAATTCCTTGGAAAACTTGTGTTTGACGATGCTTTATGTGACTCCAGGCTAGTATCAACCTTTTGTCTTTTGACATTGTGGAGAAGCTAGGAGTAGATGTCATGACCGAGTATAAGACTTTAATCTCTTTAGGAGACTCTTCTACTAAGTATCTCATGAGGAATCTAGTTGACTATCCATTAAAGATCGTGAATTACACGATTCCAATAGATTTTGTGGTTGCGAGAATGGAGAACGAGTGTAAGATTCCATTTGTATTGGGAAGGCCATTCTTGAATACAGTTGGTGCGAAGATCGACTTTGTGAACAATGTGGTTGTGCTTGAGAAGGTCAACAAGCAAGTTGCTTATCCCATTAAGCCAAGGATTGATGTATTTTATGGAATGATTGACTATGGAGGGTATAGAGTTGAAGCTACAAGGTTTAAGGATGGGTTTGACAAAGAAAGCTCATCAAGTTTGGATAACAAAGGAGTTGCTACAAGATTTAAGGACGTGTTAGTGGAGAAGAATCCACTCTCTGTTCCTTTAACCGTTTAAAAATACGGGGAACAACGTCGAGGTTGAGACGTTAGAAAAGCGCACTTGGGAGGCATCTACACTCCATTCCGGCTCAAGTTTGATTCATTAAGGATATTTTAGCAAACCGAGAAAAGGTTGTGGAGTTATTGGCTAATGGAGGTGAACTTGACCCTAGTCCACCGGAACCAAAGGTGTTACTTAAAGAAAAAGACCGAGGGATGTTTGTAATTCCTTGGAAAACTTGTGTTTGACGATGCTTTATGTGACTCCAGGCTAGTATCAACCTTTTGTCTTTTGACATTGTGGAGAAGCTAGGAGTAGATGTCATGACCGAGTATAAGACTTTAATCTCTTTAGGAGACTCTTCTACTAAGTATCTCGTGAGGAATCTAGTTAACTATCCATTAAAGATCGGGAATTACACGATTCCAATAGATTTTGTGGTTGCGAGAAAGGAGAACGAGTGTAAGATTCCATTTGTATTGGGAAGGCCATTCTTGAATACAGTTGGTGCGAAGATCGACGTTGTGAACAATGTGGTTGTGCTTGAGAAGGTCAACAAGCAAGTAGCTTATCCCATTAAGCCAAGGTTTGATATATTTTGTGGTATGATTGACTATGGAGGGTATGGAGTTGAAGCTACAAGGTTTAAGGATGTGTTTAAGGATGGGTTTGACAAAGGAAGCTCATCAAGTTTGGATGACAAAGGAGTTGCTACAAGCTTTAAGGTTGAGTTAGTGGAGAAGAATTCACTCTCTGTTCCTTTAACCGCCTAAAAACGCGGGAACAACGTCGAGCTTGAGATGTTAAAAAAGCGCACTTGGGAGGCAATCCCATGATACCCTTTGTATATATATTGCTTTTAATTTCGCTTTTGAAACTTGTTTGATGTGGTTTGTGTTTATCTTGTGAGTCTTGGGTGTGTTTTGGTTTTTCCCTATGTTTAATTTTGACATAGGGTGCAAAAAGAAGATTTTGATGATCAAAAAGGATTAAAGATTGAAGAAAGAAGTGAAGTTTTGGTGATGGCCTCGACCAAATCGGGCGAGAAGCTAGCCTGAGAGTGCGAACCGGACGGAAGTTTCGACCAAGACGGTCGAGAATCTCTACCGCAGGCCAAGCTTTCTCGACCAACGCAGGCTGCGGTCTCATCCGAGAAGAAGCTGCGGATATGGACTGACAATAAGCGTCGACCAACGCGGGTTGAAGCTTCACCCGACACTTAAGCCGCTGGAACGGAAGGACGCTAAGCGTCGACCCATGCAGATCGAGGCTTCGACCGAGAGTGAAGTCTTCATGGGACCGCCTCGACCGCTGCAGCCCGATGCTTTTTTTTACACATAGGCACACATCTGCGTATATTTTGGGTAAGTCAACACAACGAGCATCAAAGATTTTTGAAGCTTCATAACTATTTTGAAATCATCATCAATCATGAGATCCTGTAGGTTTCGATAATATAACAAATTAGAAAAATGTTAAATTTAGAACTCTATCAGTATTCGTTTAAAATCTGGAGAGATTATGAGATTTTCACAGAATTATAACCTTAACATTTTACAGGATTGAGGAATGATTATCTCCAACTTTACCCATTCAATTCCCAATCAAAGATTCTCGGCAAAATCTTCTCTACTCCCATGCGAAATCGAAGCTTGGTTTCGATTAGCGAGGAATATCCAAGATGAATTCAGGAAAAATCTGCTGAAAAACAAGTAATTGATTCTCAAATCGAAGATATGAGAATGGAGAACCTGAAATTTTTTGGAGCAAGATCGGAGAAGTTGAAGAGGAAGAGAAACGTGACACACTCCAAGATCGAAACTAAAATCGGCGAATCTAATAATGATTCTCATATCGAACCTAAAATCAGAATCTAGAGAAATTAATTTTAAAATCGGTGAATCTAGTAACATTCTCAAATCGAAGATCTGAGAATAGAAGAAACTTCAAAAACTTACATGCTAGATGTTTCCTTGCAGATCGGAGAAGAGATCAGAGTAGAGAACGGAGAATAGATCGGAGTTTTTTTCGTCGGGAGAAAAGTTTTAGGAAAAATTTAGCATTTTTTCGAAAAAATAGCAAGGACAATATTGTCTTTTTTGGTTTATTTAGAAAGTATGATTAAAAGTCAGATGCTGTGTAGGACTACTTTTGTAAAAGTATGTAAGGAGGGAGCATTTTTATTATCATCCCTAAGTTTTTTGATAAACTACAAATATAATAAGCTAATAAATCTGTCATTTTATTGAGAGATTTAAAAATCTTATGGAGAGAAAAATTAGTGAAAAGATGCTGATATCTCTCAAACTCTTTCAAGTATTGAGAAGAAGTTGGTCACTTTCCTACATTAGGATACCATTTTCAAGATCTCCAAACAATCAATAGCACATTTCACTTTTGAGATCTCCAAACAATCAATAGCACATTTCGCTTTTGAGAGATTCCACTTCAAACTAGCTATGTGTGCAATGGAGATAAACGGCATAAGATTCCTTTCGCCCCATGTGTACTTCTCCACTAGAAATAGTATTTTATGTTTATAGATTTAAACTTTGCTTTTATTAGGTAGTCAGGATAATATCATTTAGATATGTTTTCAATCATTTTATTTAAAAAATTTTTAAAAGTTGTTCAAAGTATCACAATATACGATTGATTCTGGCGAATCTTAGAGACCTTTTAGCATCTTTGTCTTTTTCAATATAAGTTTTGGTTTGGCCGGTAATCTTTTCACGGTCCATTGCCGGTTTATTTTTATCTTTATCTTTTTTTCTTTTTATGTTTCTTTGGCTTTTGGCTTCCTTTTCTCGATGAGGATTTGTCTTTCCTCTCCGGTACTAATCACGGATTAATATCTGTTGTTGCCTGATTTTATATGGATCTATATATCTCTTCGGTGGCCGAGATTCCTATTATTCTCCACAGTAGTTTCTTTGTTTGGGCCATATCTCTTCGATGCTTTCACAACTCCACGGCAAAGAGCGTGATGGTAAATTAAGAGCAGGGTCGTTGTTTGGTCTTATATAAGATTTTGTATCATTTTTTGTCAATAATTGGATTGAAGTTATTGTCGTGTTGATCATTGAAGTAAACCTGGAACTCAAGAGGCACAACACTATCTCCTTGGGTTTCTCTTAGCTGTTTAAGTTTCACAGTATCAATGATATTTTGGACAGCATGAAACGTGTTAGGACCAATAGAACAACCAAAATCTGCAATTGTAAAAGTACTAAGATCTGGATTCATATTCAAGAGATCGAGTTTGTCTAAAATGTATTGCCTCGGCATTTCTTCAATTCCATCTTTGGCTGCTTTCTGTATCACAAACCTATGTTAGTTGCTGATATATATATATATATATATATATATATATTAATGAAGATTAAATTACATACTTGATAAGAAGAATTATGGATGTCACTGTGTTGATCGTCACCGCCGGTCATCGGGTATGTTTGTTAATGTTTACGAGCTTGGTCTCTTAGAATACAGGAAGTCTTAGTTCAAAGATATATAGTGAAAGAGATGAAAGCAAGTTGCATGATTAAAAAAGATTAGGAGAGGTCATCATTTAATAAGATAATCGACATGTACTCAGCGAGGGGATTAAAGAGGTCGCTTTTAATGGCCAAACTTTACCAAATCTCCATATATGTATATGCTAGACATGTCAAGCAAATGTGTTGATAATAATGACTTTATAAAAAAGAGAGAATGCAAGTGGCCTTTAGCCTAGTGGCTGGTGGTAAGTCTACTAAAAGCAGACGTACTTGCACGTCGAGGGATCGAGTCTCACCGCCTGCATTATGCAGGAACTTGGCTAATGGGCCGTCTAGTTATTGCCCAATGTTGACAAAAAAAAGGGAGAATTGGTGAAATAGACTAAATTATTTTTATTTTTTTGTCAACTTTACTTCAATTACTGAGGAAACGGGATCAGTGAGGGGGTACATCATTAACAGAAGCAAAATTCCTATCTAAACCTCGCACAGAAAAATTATTAATTTAATTGAGTATATAGTATATGTATTGATATAATTAAGAGAATATTATATAACCTTAATTATTTACAATTTTAACCAATGATTAGGATTCAGTCCACGCTATAGCGTGGGATTTGATTGTTTTTTTTAACCTGTGTTCATTTGGTTTTTAGATCCGTGTTGATAATTTTGAATATTATTTTCAAAATATTGTTCTAATGACTCTAAACCTAAATCAAAATCAACCCGACTTAGAAGAATTTATTCTGAACCAAACTCAACAAATACTCCATGGATCCTAAGCCTAAAGAAAGTTGAGTCTTTTCTTTGTGTGTTGTTGTTAAACTCTCACAATCTCTTATGGCTCTGTTTCACGCGTGTGCTAAATGATTATAAAAAAAGAACAGAGCACACAGCAAATTTAACGAGTTCATGTTTCCGATGAGGAAATGTTAAGTATCGCCATCCCGGAATCCATTAGAAGTTTTTGGTTACACAAACCCTGAAGCTAACTATAAAACTCACAGCAACCTCCTTGCACTCTCTTTTTTCTCTTACCGAACCAAGACTCAAGCCTATTACATACTTATACAAGACAAAACTTATTCTCAATGCCCCTCTACATCTCTCTGCAAATCTCTGCAGTTTCATGTAATGCTTTTTACAACTTCCTGCAGCTAAGCTAAGAAAAATTGAGAGGTATTCCGTTTTGGAGAAGTACTATCAAAACTTTAAAGCAGTGGTACAAAGATTTATCTGATTTGTTCGACCAATCCATGTGTCGATATAATTATGAATTGTTGTGATCTTTTCCTTGGAGAACGGTATTCCAAATAAAGTTCGAGTGGACTTGAGTTTTTAATACTTAGTGCATTTTTTTATGTTTTCAATGAAACTTTAAATATATTATACAAAACGGATAAGTGTGAAAAAAATACAATATGGATCTTTTGAAACATTCGCAAATTATAAAGATCACACAGAAATCATGATAATTTGAAGAAAACATAACAAGCTGTGAATAACCTTACTATTCATTTTCGTTTAAGAACGATATAATAGAGGATTTGATTCTTACACTTTCCAGCATCAATAGGGTGCTTGGATAGTTGTTTAGCAAATCGATCGAATAGTTCATCGACTACACCATCTCCAAAATGATTCTCTATAACTATAGAGAGACCAGCTCGTAACGTGGAAGTGATGAAGTCGCTGGTTAATTGAATAGCCTGCAATGGATGCTCTAAAGACTCCATTATCTCAATAATAAAGCTTCCATTTCGCTCAATTACTCCTTTCAATTCACTGAATATAGGAAAATAAATGGGCAAACTGAATGATTCGATCTTTTCTTGGGTTGTTCCACCCTACAGAATAATATAAAAATGATGTAAAATATATGATCTAGGCTTCAAAAAAACTATATATATACATATATGATGCTTTGCATTATAAAAAAAAAAAATTGCTTTGGAATGTTATATATCTTACCGATGTGACCATGTCTTGAAAACAATCACTAATGGTCTCAAATACAATACCCGAATCTGTCTCATACATGGGTACACCATCAGGCAAACATTGTCCTAATGCAATCATCAATCCTCCGGACACAAGTTCTTCGGCTCTAGCTTTTAAAAAGACACTCATGTCATTTTCAAATTGGACCTTGTAAGCCTCTGTTACTTCTTCTATCATATCACTACAGTGAATGTAATTTTTGTTCCAAGCTGGAGAATTCTTGACACACACGTTCTCGGGAACTTTGGAAAGCCACTGAATTGTGTAGGAAGTGTGTCCAATGTGGATACTGTTTCTCGGTAACACTCGGCCATAGAAAGAGCCTGGAACTCCGACCGCGAAATATTCTTGTTGGGAAAAAGGAGGTAGAGTTTTAAAGAGTGTGTTGAAGTCATTGTCGTGTTGATCGTTGAAGTAAACCTGGAACTCAAGAGGCACAACACTGTCTCCTTGGCTTTCTCTTAGGTGTTTGAGTTTCACAGCATCAATGATATTTTGAACAGCATGAAACGTGTTAGGACCAGAAGAACAACCAAAATCTGCAATTGTAAAAGTACTAAGTTTGGGATTCAGATTCAGGAGATCGAGTTTTCCGAAAATGTACTGCCTCGTCTTTTCTTCAACTCCATCTATGGCTGCTTTCTGTATCACATGCATGTTATTGTTAATATATACAACTAAAAGAATCAGCCACCAAATTTCAGTAAATAGCCACGAATGTTTTTAAATCAGCAACAAATGAACCACGATTTAGCCAGTAACGACTGTATAATCATGATTATTTACCCGTGGCTATACGATTATTAAATATATACATATATAATGTTTTATTTTGGTTAGCCGAGAGGTTCCAGCTTCTAGGGATTCAACACCAACCAATGGAGATCTCCCATTATCCTCTATAAATGGGAATCTCCGACACTGAACTCAACGCATCGTCCCCTTTTCACTATAATCTCCTTGGGAGCCAGAGAATCTATAAATGCTCATGACCATGTGGAAATGATTAGTGTTTCGCATTTGAAAGAAATCGATTTATGGTCTAAACCAACAGGACGACTTTCTCCTAAAATTAGAAACAACTAAACCACAACCACTTGGTTTACGTATATATGTTGAGAATATTGAATTACATACTTGGTAAGAAGAATTGTGGATGTAACTGTGCTGATCGTCACCGCCACTCATCGTGTAGGATTGAGAAGATTTTGACATGATTCTCTGTTTGTAGAGTCTTAGAATAGAGGCAATCTTAGTTCTAATATATAGAAACCAAAAAGATGAATTAGCAAACAGCATGTTGTTGAACAAGTCATTACTTAATAAGATATTTAACATCCATTGGGCGAGGGAAGTTGAATATGTGATTTTCGTAGATAATTTTAATAACAAGAGTTTACTAAACAATTTAACAAGAAAAAGAAAAGTTGACTAGATATATAAAATGTGAAACGTATCAAGATCATATGCTGATAATCTATATAATAATAACAATCTCAATAAAAAGCTATGTATGGTTGTGTGTTTTCAGTTGTGTATTTTCATAAAAATATTTTTGATGGTTATTTTTATATGATTGTGATGTGACTATATTTATGTGTATGTTTTTTGTGTCTTTTCATTCATATTTTCATTTATAGTTTTGTTTATTTATTGACAACTTTTGATTAAGAATAAATGTTTTTTTTTTGTCAACTTTATTCATTCATTCTACTAATGGGATCGATGATATACCTCATTTTATCAGTTTTGAGTTTATCAATTCGCATATTTTCAGAATGTTTGTTTGCATTTTAGAGTCTTTTTCAGGTGAAAACAGTTTCAAAGTCGGATTGTATTCGTGGAGCATGGTTTGGGACGAAACAGAGCTATTTCTGGAATTTCTAACAAAAGCCTCTTGATCGATCGATCAACGCCAAGATCGATCGATCATTGCCCTCAGCTAGATGTGCACTCGACCTTGTGATTGACCTTCCACTCATTGATCGATCGATCGAGCTATTCAAGGAAGATGCGCCCGACCTTCTGATCGACCAAGACATGTGCAAGAATCCTATTTTGTACCCACGAGTTTTTTGACCTATAAAAGGCTTGTATTTATTTTATTTTCAAGATACTGACGTTTTTCTGACAGCTTAAAGTTTTTGTAAGCAAGGGAGAAGATTTCCTCCATACTTTTGAGAAGATTTCTGAACTCTTTTTATTATTTAATTGCGATTTCATGTTTTTCATTATCATGTTTCTATCATCTTCCTTAATCATGTCTGAGTAGTTTCATTGTCAGATTTTGGATTTTTTGGGGATTTAAAAATCAATGATTGGAGAATACATAGAATTGATAATTAAAGATTCTCCATCTATGCTTTTGCTTAAAGTGTATATTAGCTTGATCACCTAGTCTATGATTCTAGGTTGTTTACTCTCCAAAATCTTGTTAAACTTCTCAACTAGTATAGATGAGCAATTGAACTTAACCAACGATAGTTGATTGTTAGGATTGATTGTAGATAGTTGAACCAATTTGTTAAAACCTAATTGCATATTGGAACCAATGATAGTTAGGACCTCTAGGTTGCTTTATAGAGTAATAGATACCACGACAGTGAATTTATTAGAAATTTATGTTGGAACCAATTCATTAAAGCCTAATTGCATATTGGAACCAATGATAGTTAGGACCTCTAGGTTGCTTTATAGAGTAATAGATACCACGACAGTGAATTTATTAGAAATTTATGTTGGAACCAATTCGTTAAAGCCTAATTGCATATTGGAACCAATGATAGTTAGGACCTCTAGGTTGCTTTATAGAGTAATAGATACCACGACAGTGAATTTATTAGAAATTTATGTTCAAGTCGAGAATGACACTTAAGTGTTCCTGAATAGTTTCCCTGATTAGATTTCTATCTCCTGATGAATGTCAGATGCTTGATGCTTTTAATATTATTTGAAAAGCATTAATTTGTTAGTCTTTAATTTAATTCACTTTGGGTATAGCTTGAATTAGAATTGAGTAATCAAAAGAGCAAACTTGGTTCTTCGTGGATTTGATCCCTAAGTACTACTACTACATTGTTGTGCACTTGCAGTTGATTGCTAGGGTAAAACCTGAGTATATCAATCGACAAAGGCCTGATCCATAGCCAAATTATTCCCACTGGAGCTGGCGGGATTTGAACTCACCACATGGTGCCAAGCTAGATTAGGGGCAAGCCAACTGGACCACCTGCTTCTTGGCAGAATAAATGCATTTCTTGCCAACAAATGTCTTTATATTCAATATATGGTTGTGACTTTTCATAACTTCTTTTTAATCACACCTTTTTAAATCTATCTATATCTACTTTAGAAATCCGTTTTCATAATTAGTTTTGTTGAATCTATAATTGTGTTCTACTGAGTGTTGTTATTCAATCCTTTTAGTTTTGATGAATCCATAATTTTGTTCAAACGAGTATTGTTAATAAATCCTTTTAGTTTTAACGAATCCAGAATTATGTTCAAACGAGTATTGTTAATCTATCCTTTTAAACATATTTTACAAAATTGAAGATCCACTTCAAATATGTCTACTCCTCATTATAATTTCACTCACTAAATTACTTCACCAGTAAGTTTTTGGTATTAACATCATGTAACCTTTATTTTTAATATTATTCACAATCCATAAGATAACATAAACACCAACTTTGTTTCGATGTTTGACTTTGTATCTTTTTTCAAGAAAAGAAATAAAGAGAGCGAATTATTGACCAAACTTTATAGATAACCTTGGGTTTTAGGCCTTAGTTTTAATTTTCCTGTATTGCTTACCTTCAATAAAATTTACGTTCTGCCAACTAATATTAATAATATATATAATCACCTTTGGCAAGGATTCCCTTTTTAACGTTACTTTTTGACATTGTTTGTTTTCTTCAATCTACAGAATAATAACAATCTTAATAAAGGCAATCTACGATTGTACTTATTCATTCATATCTTTTCATTTATAGATGAATATTTTATATGTAATTAACAATTTGAATAAAAACAACCTACTGACATGTTTATTAATTCATATTATTCATTTATGAATAATAGTTTAGATGTAACTTTAACACTTATGCTTATATTTTTTATGGTTGTATCTATTTATCTATAACTTTTCATTTCTTTATAAATGTCTATTATATGTAACCATAACTTTTATCATTATTAAATTTTTTATAGTAATTCTTTAACTTATTAATTTATATTTTAAAATATAATATCTTCGATATTTGAAATAATAAATTTCTGGATAACCAAATAAAAAAAAATTGGACAAAAAAAATAACAAAGAGCTATAATGTTATCTTTTAAAAATAGAAAGACACAACTTGAGTTCAATAACTTTCATGAAAAATAACCAACTTTTAAGTCATTACTGAGTGAAAATACAATAATTAAGTTAAAAGGAAACTAATGCTTGTATTTTATAAAAAGTAACCAATGACAAAGCGGTGTTATTGTTGATGAAAATAAAATACATAACAATAACAATCACAATAAAGACTATCTATCATTGTATCTATTCATTCATATCTTTTCATTTATGAATAAATATTTTATATAACTAAAAATCTGAATAAAGACAACCTATGGTTGTGTATTTTTATCTATATTTTTCATTTATGAATAATTTTTTTTATATGTTACTATGTATAACACCCCAACCACCACCTTAATGGGCCCAAGAATCTCTCTGGACCCGTGGGCCCATCTTTACCGGCCCGACAGTCGGTATGCTATGTGTGGAAAGTTTTAAAGACTTGTTTATCGACCTTACAAATCACCACATGATTTTTTTCTGTATTTTGTTTTCACTCACACGGTTTTGAAAATCACTTCCCCCCGAATGTCACCCATCATTCAACTACTCCAGCTCAAGCACTCTTAACCCTGGAGATATTGTTATTGATGTTGTTGTTCGCTTAGATACAACAACAATTATCCATTTGGATGGTGAAGTGTCTTCTGCGATGGTTCCTCATTAGTTACTTTAAGTTCAGCTCGTTCTTCTGTCAAACAAGGTTCAACTTCTTCTTGGTGCACTCATCCTGTGTCCGGTGACCAATCTCAAGCTACTTTGTCTGTTGGTTCTTCGACAACATCAATCCGTCCTTCGCTTGTGACTCGTTCAACCAATCCTAAGAGTTGGCTTTGTTTATCAGATGACGAATATGCTAATAAACGTCATCACAAGATTCATTTTACTTGTGATGCTCAATACTTTCCTGGTCATAGATGTCCTGACCAATATTTGCAGGTGCTTACAATAATAGATGGCTGTGAAGTTGAGCTCATTGAGGATCCTATTAAAGATTCCATCCTTATCATTACCACATCACCTTCAGAATGCATGAATCCTTCTCTTAACGCATTTTGGGTTTGCCATCTTTATCTACAACAAATGATCTAGGTGGCGTTGGTAAGAGTAGAGTTGTCATTATGCTTGACAGCGGTGCTACTCATAATTTCATCTTTTCTTATTTGGTTTCTAGAGCTAAACTTAAATGTTTACCTTTTTTTGGTTGTGATGTATTTTTGGGCAAGGGCTTTACTGTTTCTGGTCTAGGAGTGTGCATGAAAGTAGAGTTTTTCATTAGTAATTTGCAATTTATCACTGACTTTTGTGTTCTAGATTTAGGTGGAGTAGATGTCATTTTTGGAATACAATGGTTGTACACTTTGGGAGACTGCAATGGCAATTGGGACAAGCATAGAATGTCATTTTAGTACAAAGGCCAGCGCATTACTATTCTTGGTGACCTGAGTCATCATCCTCGACCAGTGTCCCTGAAATCTTTTCAAGCAGATCCTCTTCTCTTCTCTATTGACTCCGCAAATACATAATATGCTCTAATAGTGGATTTATCTGTTACAGTCACTATACCTCTTGTTGTGGCTAGCTTATATCAGAATTTTCCCAGACTTTTGAGACTCCTACTTAACTCCCTCTATTTCGAGGTAGAGAGCATGTCATTCATCTTCTTTTGGGTACAACACTTGTTTGAGTTAGACCATATCGATATTATCATGCCCATAAAGAGGAAATGAGACGTCAAGTACAAACTCTTTTAGATTCCAAATTGATTCTTCCAAGTTGCAATCCCTTCTCAAGTTTGGTGCTTTTAGTTCCAAAGAAAGATACCTCTTGGAGACTTTGTGTAGATTATAAAGCTTCGAGCCGGGTGACAGTCCCCAATAAGTATATGATACCGGTCATTGATCAACTTTTGGACGAGTTACATGGAACTATTATATTCTCTAAGCTCGACTTGCGATCAGGTTACCACCAAATCCGCATAGCGGAATCTGATATTGAGAATACCGCCTTTCGTACTTTGGATGGCCATTTTTAGTTTTTGTCATGCCATTTGGCTTGACTAATACTCCAGCTACATTTCAAGCGCACATAAATGAGCTTTTCAAATCCTATCTTCGTCAATTTGTTTTAGTTTTCTTTGATGATATATTGATATATAGTCGCAATTTACTACCAAGGAACAGCTCAAACCTGTTGAATTGATATAAGAAAGTATTACATACAATGTTACAAATACGGTTTACAGTCCCTAATATATGTGTTCGTATGAACCAACACAATTGTAGAGAACGACACAACTGTATGAAGCAACACAACTTATACGAATCAACATGATTATACAAAATGTGTCTTTTCGATAATAACTAACTTATGTGAATATGAAATCATAATCTTTGATATGGAAATGAGATATGATTACATTCCAACACTCCCCCTTAAGCATATCTCGTTGTCACTCCAATCCTTTTTCTTAAGTCTTCAAAGCGAGTTCCTCATATCGCCTTAGTAAGAATGTCCGCAAGTTGATCCTCTCCTTTGCAATATTCCAACTTGATG